>OX030960.1:3926454-4126454 GCA_943735955.1 Piscicola geometra
AGTAATTAAAAATTAATGTTTCCAACAACATTTTTATCCTATTATCAATTGAGATTATTTCTCGCGTTTTTAGTTTTTACATTTTTATCATCAGTTTTCTTTATCACTAATTTTTATTTTTATTGTTATAACTTTTATTCTTTTGGTCATGCCATGTTTATAATGCAGCTTCTCGTCAACTTTTACTTTTAATTTTTATGATGTTCGGAATATTTACAAGTCATTTCAAGGAATCTTCAAAAACTGCAAGATATATTTAAATCATTAATTATAAGAAACTATATGCAATAAAATTCAATTTTTGTTTTGTTATTGAAAAGCGCAACCTGTATATCTTTGAATTTTTAATTTTTAATTTCTGAAAATTTAGTTCCTAAACAGAGTTAATAGTAAAACAAAAAGTATTCCCAGAATTCAATTCCTATATTTAAATAAACCTATTTCGAAATCTAATTTGCATACTTTTAGCATTTAGTAAAGTCTTCGATGCGTAAACTGAGTCCCAAATGCGAGATGTTTCAGACAGTGCTTGAGTGAATGGTCCTTCGAAATTAAATGAATTGCTTGTGCCAACGCTGTAATTGACTAGTTGTTTTGTAATTAATCAAACATTGAGTATGAAAAAACTAAACTTGTGCGAACATAATTGCTCACTTTTTAAGTTTAAAAACCTAATTTAATTGTTTTATGAAATAATTTCATTTAGTTCCAAATGAAATCGAACTAAAATCAAACTGAATTGCGATTTTCTTTTGTTACACTGAATAATTGGACTTTTTAATGAATATTTGCGAGAAGACCAAGAAATAGTACCCTAATCGTTTTTTATGAAACAATCTTTAGTTTTCAGTTTATTGAAAAAGTTTTGTTTTTTAAATAATAATTTTAAAAACTGGAAAGTCCGTTTGCGGTACTTAAGGGGCGCGCCTCTGAGGGTTTGATTCACAAAACGATGCCATGGTCAGCTATGCATGCACCAAAAAGTATTGACAACAAAGAATTGTTTTTCCATAATCATAAAAAAATAAATTGTTTTTATTGAATAAAATGACATTGAGAAAATATCCAAGTGAATATTATTCCTCCACCTAAACCCACAATTTACTTAAACTTCAAGTATTGCAGAAGAAAGAGACATAATTGAAGTTTAAATAATTTGTGGATTTAGGTGGGAAAATTAGGTTCAATTGAAAAAATATATATTTAAAATTTCTGCTACCATTGCTGAACTTCTTTAGATTAAACATCGTGTTTGAAGTCTTAAACCAAAGTTAATTAAATCACAGTTTGCCCTGTGCCAGCAATCTTCTTGTTTATTTCATTTATACTTTTAACCTCACGAGCTTGGAACAAACTGAAATCTTATAAATTATATTTCTCCTATTTTGAACTGCACTTTAGATTATATGAATATTAATCAATCAAAAATCATAAAAAACGTTTTTTGGACTTTTCACTTTATTCACAAAGTTCAGAGATTTGTGACAAATATTACAACTTTTAAGTTTCTATTTTTATTATAATCTTTATTCAGATGATTTATATTATTTGAAAGAACAATTAGAGAAACTAGTGGATTTTATTATTATATTTGAAAATACATTTTTTAATATTCATTAAAAAAATCACTCATTTCTTTAAAATATTTCATGTATACATGTATCAAAGAAAGTTTTTGGTTTTAGATTTTGACTTCGTGGGTAATCAAGAAAATTAGTTTTGTTTTATCTACCCTTTGATTTAATTAATTATTTCCTATACAACTTTTATCATTAATATAGATTTTCTTTGCTTTGTGAATATTAAAGAATAAAGCGTTAGAAAATCTTTGAATAAATATAATTGTATAAAAAAATTAATAAATCAATTTTTTTCTTTTAAACTCAAAACTAAGGGTTTTAAAACAATTTATTTAAAATAAAAAACTTTCTTTAAAAATTGTGTGGGAAAATTGGAAGCAATATTTATTTATACACGAAAAATGGGTTTTCATACGCAAGTTATTTTAGGGATGCTGTGTTTTGCCTAATGATAATACATCAAAAAGGTATTTATACTGGAAGTTCATTAATATCAACTATAACAAAGCTCTTATGAAGTTAATAAAAGCTTCATATTTATTATCGTACATTTTTTTTATAGTTTTTAATTTTGAATGTCAACTCCAAAGTTTTTGATGAATTAACAATAGATAAACATAATCAAGAAATCAATAATGAAAGATCGTTAGATTGACTTATACAGTATCTTAGAGAGAGCGCAATATCAAAGAGTGAAGACTCACTTAGTGAATATTATTTCGTCAATGATCTATAAATAATCACTAAAAAAGTTTCGATTTATTACTTATTTGCCATCAAAATTTTGGACTATGTTTAAAATATATGCTATTCAACCAACTTTTTTAACTTTTTCGATATTAAATAAATTAAAGAAAAATTTCACATTTTTTGTAAAAACATTTTTTTAAAATAAATTTTGTTTAGACAAAACTATATCGCATGGTCTTGACAATAATTACAAACCCAACAATAGTCTGACGTTATTTTATAGTTATTTTCATTTTTAATTCATAGGAGCTCGATTTTGTTAAATCGGTCTACTTTATAAACTTCTATGGTCAATTAGTTTATTTGTAAATAAAAATATATTTTAAACTGAATTTTTTAATATATTTCAAACACAGATGAACGCAGAATGAAAATGTAAAATTCATTGATCGTTAATCCGTTGGTTTATTTTTAATATACCGGAAAATAGCGTTAAACATTAAACCATTTATATTTATAATTGTTACAAATAATTGTGAGAAAGAAAAATAGAGTTTAAAAAATGTAATGAAACTGTTATATTATAAACTTTTTCATTTTTATTAAACTAAAAAATGTATTAACTAAAAAAAATGGGGAAAAATAAACACGTAATTTATACATTATTTAATATATCTTTTTTAGTATTTATCTTACTGTCTTTTATTCATGAGATGCGATTTCCCATTCATGAAAAAGAGTATCCTGAAGTTTCAATTTTACAAAGATGATCTCTTGGCACGTAAGATGTTTTTGCCCATTAAAAATAAAATTACTATTGAGGCCTTGAAGCTAAGCTGTGTTGAACTTCACTTCTACCAAGAGTTCTCCTTCAAAAAGAGAGCATCTTTCAAAAATTTCTTGCATTTAGAACTCGTATTTGATTGACATGTGATTTTTGCTACTCTCTATTGGCATAGTCACATCACTGACAAAGTCTGAGTTATCCGTGTCCACTTTCTTCTCTTTTTTGCTACTCCCACTGTTGCTTTTCAATTTTTCGACTGTTCATTCATGACCTTCTTGCCATTAGATAATTCATCTTTTTGAGATGAATTTATATTTCTCGTGCTCACGATATCACCAAACTCAAAACACTTTATTACTGATCGAGTCATCCTTATAGGATTAGACTTACAAACATAAAATACACACATAAAAAATGTTTTTTTATATTCAAAAAAGTCAGCAAAAGGAATTTTTTATTATTATTTACGATGCATATGCAGTATCTCATTTGAGATAAACACAAAATGAAAATAGAACAACGAATTACATGTTTTCAACATATCCATGACAACATCACGTAAAATTTATTTCACAATTTACTAGTAAGAAGAAAAAACTTAGAGCACTTTACTAATTTAAAAAATTAAATTAAACTGAATCGTTTTGGCTGACGTATAAAAAGGTTTATAATATCAAAGTGACATCGCACTTACCAGATTAAAGGACTGTTTTCATTTTAACAGAAGTTAATTAGTCCGTTAATGGATTCAAAAGTTAACTAAAAAAGTTATATCACTAAAGAAAATGTAAACGTCATTGATAACATTTTGTGGGATTAACAGTTTGTTTCCCAGCTTTAATTTAAATAAGTATTTTTTAAAATTGAGATAATTTGAACTAACTTTATATACCCCTTAAAATGATAATTTTCTTAGTTTCATCTGTTTTAATAGATTTTTTGAAAATATTAGTTGAAAAGTTTGATTTAAATACGTTCAACTGATTGATATATTAAATTGAATTTGGTCGTGAAAGTAATTATAGGCACATACATCACACGAAAAACTTCTATATTATTTCCAGACACAGTAAGCAGAATGATGAATGACATTAGTATAAAAAACAATTCTTTGGAGCAAGAATAGGCGAAAAAAAATAGAAAATAGGTTTTAACAAAAAATCGAAAACTAGGCACTCTGTAACTATTCCCAAAAGTCAAGATGAAATTGATTTTATTTCCATTTGGTTGTTGTATTGACTATCATTCGTAGTTGTTAGTAGCGGCTTTTAGTTGTTGACGTGGCGGTGGCAGAACCTTTTACAAAAATTAATGAGTTTTCAACGATACGTGTTTTTTTAAATAATGAGAATTACTATAGTGAAACCAGCTTTTTTAATCATTTTTATTTTGCTTCAAACTTCGAAAAGTCGAAAATTGTGTGAAGGTTGTGTAACATAAGAACAAGATGCTTTAAAGTCAAGCAATAGAAAGTTTTAACGAGTGCATGTTTCTCGTTGTTAAAATGAATGGACACTTTAGTGGGAATTTAAAAAGTTCTTACATCACATTTTTGACGTCTAGAGAAAACTAAAAATTAGAACGGGTCGTTAAAACATTTTACAAGCAACAGTGTGAAAAAAGTCACAGAATCTAAAATAAGTTTACAAAAAGTTTAAACTGTTTTTAAATACTGTTTTATTATAAATTTTTTTAAAAATTTGAAGTTATAATAAAATCAAAAATCATTGATAATTATGAAAATAATAGATGTTCAATAAATTTAATATACACCTAGATGTTTCACGACTTTTCACAGCTCAATGGTTTATTTGGTTTTAAAAGACTTTAAACCAATTTACTTTAAGAAATAACCGCCATCAGATGCGGGTGCAAAAGTAATATTCAAAAACCACGTTCTACATTCTCATAACCCAGTGCTAAAGAATAAGAAATGAAGTCAGAAAAAAAGTATATTAATTTTTTAAACTTCTTATTCTATTTTATTTGAAATTTATTTATTTCTTACTATTATAATACAATATAATTATATAAAATGTACTCATACTATTTTAGGTTTCAACATTCTTTTGAATATTTTGTTTCTGTTATACAATATTCTATCTGTAATGATTTCTTGAGTACGTTTTGTGGATTTGAAATGTATCTTTTAATTGGAAAAGTTATTCTTACTTGAAACCTCTATTATTTAAATTATTTTCACTTTAAACTCTTTAAATCTAAATTTAAAAAAATCAAATTGTAAAAATATGTTTAATGAAAATTAAAATAAATGTAAAATGCATTTGAATTAAGTTAAATAAGATTAAAAAAATTGAATTAATAAACGACAAAAAAATAATAGAGATATCTTCTAGTTAATGGAATTTTATAATTACATTTTTCTTGTTTCCTTCACGAACTTACGCCCTCAAACACTGCCTCTTATCTTTGTCAAATTTCGATAAATGTGACGTTGAGCATCGGAGCAAGAAACGGATAGTGCGGGTCAGGTGGAGCAGCTTCTTAGTGGAAAAATATAAAACATTGAAAAAGTTGGGTAAATTTCCTATTATAAAATGCAGCTTATCGAATTATTGTTTCAAATTACTTTTCCATTGCAGTCTTAGAGTCTGGCTGGAAGGCAAAAATTGTCGTTTTCAAACAATTTGGGCGTTTTGAACTAAATTCAATTCTTTTCATGTCATTTATTTCAGTTTTTCATCCGAATTAGATGTATCAGCTTTTTGCCAACTTAAACGAATAAGGGATTCGAAAAAATGTATTTCAAATCTAATTCTTGTAAACTCAAAGAAGTTACTTTCTTAAATAGAAGTTAGTTCATTTGCTTTAAGTTCATTTTTTCCCCAAAAAAAATTCTGAAATCTTTTCTATATAACTTATTTATTATTTTTATTATTATAATTTTAACTTTGATTGCTCATAGACCATCGCTTTTAAGCGGTTTTTAATGAACTTATTTGTATTCTAAAGTCTGCGAAAGCTCGTATATTTTAAAATTGAGATTTTGAAAAGACCAATTAATTTTATATTCCTTAAATATAGTTGCTAACAGTACTTTTGAATTAATTAAAACTACAGCTTTCAAATTATTTTTATAAAGTACTCAGATGTTTTTAAATTTAGTTAATCTTACGGTTCAGCAATGAATATTAATTCAATATTGATTTATGGAAGTAATACCTAGCTTATCAAGCTTTTATTTAAAATGCTAGACTTTGGGTTAATTCGGACATTTGAAAGTAAATATAATTTATTGCTATAAGCTATCATAAATCAGAAATTAATTTTATATTTAAGAAAAGTTTATCTTTTGTTTTTATACGACTCTTCTGATGTTATAAGCTTATGCCTATTCATAAACATAAAGTTTTTTTCAACAAATGTACAACGTTCTAATTTAAAAAAATATTATATTAAGTTTTCAATTTAAAGCTATATAATAGAAAAAATAAAAGTAAAAAAGAACATTTACAAGAATTTCTCATGGTTGATTAGCTGTTTGTAATTTTACAAATTACAAAAGTGCTTTATTGAAATATTCTAACATTTAATAGTTTAAACAATTTAATAAGCAGATAAATATTTTTCTCTTTTCTCACCTAAAAATCAATTAAAATGCGAATAATAACCAACAAAAAAATATTTACAATTTAAATAAAAATAAAAACAAAAAGTTTCAATGACAATTTTTTACAGTATACAGACACTTTTTACCCATTTCAGATAAATGGTTGAAGTTTCTATTTGAGATGACTGTCATCCACCAAAAAGTTTTGAGAACATGTAAGCAATAGCTAGAAAACTCATTATAACTTATTCTATTGTTAGAAGAAAAAGTGATTTTTAGTTAAATGCTAATTTTACTAATAAATGCAACTTTAGAATACTTTCACAATCATTTTCCACTCACCATCTATGTGTTCATCAAACTCAACGAAAATCTTATCCATTACACCCATTAGCTCACATAACCATTAATCACACATATCTATTCATCTATTCATGCCTTTAAAATGGTTCTTGTGCCTATTTTTTGAAGCTTTTAATTTCATTAAAAATTGAATTTTGTTTTTGTAAACATTGTTGACATTTTTAAAATGTGAAAAAAAAGCTTATGCTCATTTTGATCATTTGCAGTTTCGTGCTTAAAGATGTTTTTTCAAACTCTATTTTTAAATTGTCATTAAAAATTTTAGCTTCTAATGGTCATTTTTCAAGTTTACACTTGATTTTTGAAGTTTTATAAATATTATATTAGATTACAGTTCTATTATACTATTCAATTAAAGTTATTAATATTTTTAAAATGCATAAGGCTGCAATCTCCTGAAATATGTAAATTTCTCTAATGTATAAAAAAATGTTTTTTTTTATTTAATAGATGTATTAATAAAAGTAAAAATGTGTGGGATGCATGATTAGGAACTTGATAAAATTGCTAAAAAGATTTTTATTATTATATAGTGTAAATAGAATAAAAATATTTAATAATTGCTCATTTGATTTGATTCTTTACGCGTGAATCATGTTTTAGATGACTTTCCTGATATTTAGACCTTAAGCGAAAGACCTGGTTATGAATTTCCATTATAACGTAAATATTATATTCATATAACAAATCCAATTAAAATAATTTTCAAGTTTGGCTTCGATTCGAAGTTTTATTCAATTGCGTCGTGGGGCATTGATGTCTTGCAAGTGTCTTATTATTTTCTTTTGCAAATCTTGCTACCAAACCTACTTTAATAAGATTTTGCTAGTACCTTTTAAATTCTTGCAATGACGTCATGATTCGCTTTACAACCACTTGAAGCCTCAAAGATCTTTGGGTTAATGCGATTTTGTTTTACTTTTATTGAAAACAAAAACTAACGTTAATTCGGACATTCCGATAACGTGGTTCACACTTTTCAGTTACAGATCAATTATCTTTTTAGCCTCGAACATTTTAATTCAAATTAAACCAAATCGTTTTTGAAAATGTAAAAAAATTTTAAGACAGAGTTTTTATTTTATACAATTTTGTGTCTCATGCTTGTTACCTCACTTTTTTGATAGATGAATAAAACACAGGAGAAAAGAATTCATTTTGCATGTTTTAAAAACTGATGGCCTAATACAGCCATTATAAGGAAGTAATGTCAGTATAGACTTAATTTTAAAAAATATTTTTAATTTGTTTAATTTAAAAACTAGAAAAAAAGTAGTTAAAACCCCTTTTTTAATGGGAAAAAAACAAGTAAGTCAATAAAGTTTTCTAATTTCAATTTATTAGCAACTAACATGAAACACCATGTGTTAGGCGCAATTTTGTACCTCCGATTTTTACTCTTCAAAGCTGTCCAATGACGTGAACTAATAGAATTTTAAATGATAAAATGATGGAAATTTCCGGTCTATCATGCTACTTTGGTGTTTTGAACTTTTTTTCCTTTTTGGATTTGAAAAAAAAAATTACTGTGATAAAAATGTAATAAAATAGTATATAATTGTTTAAAAACCCAAATAATTGTACTTTTTTTCCGATAAAACATTGAAAACCTTTTAAATATTTTTTATCCTAAAATGATAACTAAAAAGAAATCAAAAATCTCGTTTGCAAGCTTTTGTTTTTCCGAATTGATCCTGAAACGATATGCACCTAAAGCTTCGTAAGCGTTCGTCAATTTAGTTGAAGCGCTGTTCGACGTCTCTGAAATGAAGTTGTATAATTGTCTGAGTAGATCCGCTTTGTAACGTTTATTTAATAAAAGCTTTATGCTTTTTTTCGAGTATTTGAAATTTTTCCGTTTAACCTGTCTTCAACGTCACCTCAGCCAAGGTTTATGAGGTATCAACGCCCGAAAACCCAAAAGTATCAGATACGTCTGGTTTAAAAATTCAGCATAAACTAATTAATTTTCAGAAACATTTTAAAGAAAGTCCTATAAAATTTTAATTTCACATTTATTGATTTAAAATTCAAAATGTCAAATTATTTCTAATAAATTGCTTTGTCCTGCAGGGCTTTAAAATGCTCACCGCGAAATTTCTCTAGGACAAACTCTACGACTAAATCATTTTTGATATCAGACCGCAAAGAAAATATTTTTAAAGGTTTTTGAATTTTTTAGTACTAAGGGTACGATTTTTATAATTATTTTCAAAGACTTTTTTGATATTATAACTTACTTTGAAAAAATTTATTCAGATTTTTTTTTAAATAAAAATTATTTTGTTATATATTCTAATAAATAAGTTACTCGTCATTGTATTTTTCATCTTCTAATCAAAAATTTTTGTTCCTTTTAAAGCTATATCAAGATCAATTTCAGGGATAATCTTTGCACCTTGTAATAAACTTGAAAACAATAAAAATAAGTTCCTAAAATTTTATTAAACTTTCTTTTTTTCTGCTTTTTTTTCCCTCTACTTAAACGCTTTTGACCACAAATCTTCCGCATCTGTTTCGCAATCATACGTGCGTTTCGCGAGATTTAGTGCATCTTCCCGCTCATTTGTTCCCGTCTAGGCGTATTTCCTTCATTTTTACGGTGCATCTATCTCTTCTGTATGTGATTTATATGACATCTTTTTCTATCAGCTTAAGACACCAGCTGCAGGGGCGCAACCAGCCAAAAATGCTGGGGGGGCTCAACTTTAGTATGGAAAAAAAAATTATTTACCGCAACTGTTGCGTTTTGCAGCATCAATTTGTATGTTTTCTTGCTGTTTTAATACCGAGTTTTTTTCACATATTTTGTAAACTAAATTTTACATTTTAATTTCATGAATTAAATTTCAATTTTTTTCATTTTATTATTTATAATCTTTTATTTTCTGTTCGCATTTAAAATTTCTCAAAACAATCTTTCCTCGCTTAGATAATGTTTCAATTTTAGTATTTTTATACAAATTTAGTCTTAATTTCAAGGTGAAAAGATAGTTAAAACTTGAATTAATTTTTTTTATCTTCAAAATAACTTGTAAAACGTTTTCAATGCTTTTAAAAATCAATGGGGCGTTTTCGCAACTTTGACGAAATATGATTTCATATGATTTTTAATAAGCCTAGTCATTCATTACAATAGTTATTATGAAAATAATAAAATTATTATTTTAATGTTAATGTATTATGAAATTTATAAAATTATAATTAAAAGTTGAATTTTGAAGATAAATGTTAATTTTTATATTTAGACAATTTTTTTAAAATCGCAAATGCTTCACACTTGAAGCTTTTATTGAAGAAAATATAATTTTTAACCTCTCATAGGTTGATTATAAAATTAAAATAAAGATAACATTCGTCGTCAATGTCGTCTTTGAAACAGCACGACAGTTTGAGTGCTGTTGTAATTCACGTTAAATAATTTGCTTTGTTGTAATAAAAATAATATTTATTATTATTATTATAACTAATAAAATAATTAGAAGTCATAATTTTATCGAACTATTTGCAATTGAAATTTATTTCTGTTTTGATAAATTTGGTTTGAACCAATTTATTTATGATTTCTTACTGCACACTGTCACACTTTCCGCTCACGCTGCGTTTTCGCAACATTTTGCCCCATTAAAACTTATGAAATAATTGTTTTCAATTTTGCTTGAGTTGTTATTATAACCATTTAATGCAAGTCTAGATGTAAAATTCATGTTAACTTTTTTTTCGGTTAGCGGCGGTAAATGGCCTAAATAAAAACTATCAATTATAATTGATAAAGAATTTAGATAGTTTATTAATGATACAAAAGAAAAACTACAAACTAAGTTGCATAGTATTCTTAGAGTTACGTTATCATTTTTAAACTAAGGTAAAAAGTAAAAAGATAGGTTTGATATGAGATCCTAAACAGTCTATAATTTTTGTTAAAATATTCAGTTTCAACTAAATTTTGATGTGTTCTCAGTTACAAAATAATTTTTCGATCATATTGTGAAAATCTTTTCACCATTTCATTTACTGGAAGAAGTGAAGTAGCGGTTTTGGTTGCAGATATTTTCAAACAAGCTTGGCAAACGACGAGCAGACACAGTCGTCCTAAGATGAATTTTAATAAGCCGAAATTTAGAAAATGCTCTTTCTGCATCTTATGAAGTAACTGGCAAAGTCAGAGCAACATCGAGCATATAGTGCAACTTGGGCTGAAGGCTTGTGGCTCAAAAGAGTTCTTGCAGTTTGATACATGAAATAAGATCAGACTGATCCACACGTAAACTTGATGTGTTGATGTGATTTTGAGCTGTCTTTGCACAGTTTCAGCATCCTTTCCATGAAGGTTGGATAATTCTAAATGCTCGATAGTTATTTTGTCTAACTGCGTTATTCTTTATATACTGTGTCATGGCTGAAAAAATTTACATATGAAAAGTGTAAAGATTTAAAAGTGTAGTTAAGGTCTAGTGGTGCACTATTTCTTCTCAGAATTTGTGACATGTTAGTGTTATTTTGGTGGTATCTCTATGTTCTGTGTTGATATATGAAATGTTTTGTGAGATAAAGACCCGATGGCCATCCAGAGAAATTATCATTGTCCTATGGCATATTGAAAAATTGATTACCCTCCCCCCCTTCCACCAAAAAAACTAATCGATTTTCGAAAAATTGTGAGACCTTTCGAAAAGGTCTGGGGGGGGCTTGAGCCCCCCCCAGTCCCCCCCTGGTTGCGCCACTGACCAGCTGCATCTTTAAGCTCTAGCACTCCCAAGGCAAGATTCTTGACTTTGTTTTAATGTTCAAACAATTATTTTTAATAATTTTTTTATTTAACGATTATATATATCATATCATGAACAGACGTTCATGTCTGAAAAGTTTTTTTTGAAAATAAACTTTGATTAAACATCTAACTTATATTTTTTTCCAATGTATTTTTAAAAATTTGTTTCCCAATTTTTAAAGTCAATTTCTTTTCGATCAATTTGTGAAAAAAAATTTAAACATTGTTTAATTGAAGAGCATAGCAGGAAAATTTACGTTTATATTCTTTCTAGGCTCAAAGCCTCTTAATGATGCTGGACTCCAGTCATCAATCTAAAGCAGCTTCACCAATATTATATTCATTACTATCCTTTTGCTTTACATCTTGAAGACAAATGGTACAAAAACTTACTAAAAATATATTTTCAGATTACTAATCCAAAATGAATTTGTGTTTTTGCTCTTGAATTTTTAGATTAATCGTTCTCTGAGGAGTTTTTGAAAAAGGTTTCTAATGTAGAAATTACTTATTTAACTTTCAATTTTGCAAGGCAATAAGATAAAAGTTTGACAATGTTAAAAATATGGGATATTTTTATAAATTTGAAAGAAAAATACTAAAATGTTCAAAGTTATAACAGTTTTTAGTTTTCAAATTTTAAAGTCTAAAGCTTTTGACAAAAAACAAATGTTCTTATGTCTCTGAGATACTTAACAATGATTTGGGTTGAAACTGGCTGGAGTGACTTTTTGTTACATTTTGCTTTCAAATTCTTATTATTTGGACAGAGTTGGCATGAAAAAGTCTTCAAATTCGTAGTTTGACAATATCATTTATATTTTATCTATAAAATGCGATACACCCTTGACAAAAGTTCAAACAGAAACAAATCTGATTTACCATTCAAAATTTATCTTGAGAATAGTGAACACTAAATTTTTAGGTTTTAAAGATGATCAACTCTGAGTATTTAGATTGTTGGTTATTTGGAAATGGATTGAATTGTTGAGTGAATTTTGGATTGATTATAGTTATATTATAGTGATTATAGTTAGTTTTAGATGGATCACTCTAATTTTGTTCCTCTTTTTATTGAATTAGATAAGTAAATGTTTATTTTGTAAATGTAAAACTAAGCTGATTTTTTTTCTGTTTAATTTAAATAGATAAAAATTGGGCCATCATCTTTACAAAATTACAAAAGCATAATGATGATTTTGGACTATATTTTATACTTTAATTAATTTTTAATATTTACATTTGTTTAGTACTAGGCGTAAAATTTTAAAAAATCTCTGATTTTACATAAAAACTGTGAAAAAGATGTGCATATGACTTAAAAAACAAATTCATAACGCCTAAATAGAAAACTTTGATGAACTTTCATTGAAAATTATTGATTATAGAAAAAAATAATTAATATGTTTGAAAAAGTTCACTTACGACCAGAATTTTAGTTTTCTAATATGCCTAATATGAATATTATTTTTTTATAAATCTGAAATTGTTTTTGTTTTTTCAATAAAAAGTCATCTAGTGATAGTACATCATTGAAGAATTATCCAGTGTGAAGCACCCATGAGTCGAATGAATAATCAAACCGTGTTATTTATTTTTACCCTTTTAAAATTCTTAAATATGAAAGTTTCATCATAAAAGATCGAAAAGTAGTTAAATATAAATTTGATATCCATATTGCACCAATGGTGTGTCCAATGCCATTATGACTTTATATCCGTTATCAAATTAAACAAAAAATATTAATTTGATATCTAAGAAATTAGAAATTTATCAGATAAAGTTTTGAACATGTTTTAATTTACTGGGTATAGTTAGGAAATTTGGTTTAAGGTGAAAGTATGGTTAATTTTAATAATAATAGTAAAAAATTAACTTAAAAATACATTTCAATGGTTTTAAATTCAATGTTTCTTAATGAATGTGAATAAATTTGAACTGGCGATCCCATATTGTATAAAAAAATTAAGTTTTCTAAAATTCTTGAGTGAATCTGTTTTCAAGTTCTACCATAAATATGGCCATCAAATTACAAGTATTGTCAAAGAAGGTAGTTTTTAAAGATGAGTAGTGGCCTAGCAAGAACGTTAGAACTATTATTTGGATCCTATTGTTCACCCTTTGAAAAATTCAGTTAGAACGTTAAAACAAAATTCAATGATAATGAAAAAATGAACTCAAAATTTTGAACTCTATCGGATCTTGAATGATTAAATAACAAATACAATTCAAAACTTTCAAAATTTTATAAAATATCTTCTTATATCTTATATATTCTATATATTATAAAAATATCTTTCAGTCTCTTCGAGTGAAAATTAATCCAGAAGATTATTAAGAGTCTTTTTTCGAACTTAATTCTAATCCGTGGATTTTAAAAAATTAATTAAACTTTTGTAAGTTTAATTCATCAAATAGCTTATTGAAAATTAGTTTATTTTAATATTAAATTAAGTAATTACATTTATTCAATGTTTAAATTTTAATTGATTGAATAAAAATGTATATAATAATATTTCTGAGTTACATACCTGAAACTATTTTAATCAATTAAGTTGTTAACTTAATACATTATAGTTATTTCATTAATAATATCAGCTATAAATTCCCAAAAACATTTGCTGAATGTTTCAAATAAAATGTACACTGCCTTACTATGAAATTCTATAATGTTTAAAACAGTTTTAGACGTGACAGAGTTACTATTAAACTACTTTACAAACTTTCCGACAGATTTCCACACGTTTCAAAATTCTTCTCAAGTAAACAATTCACGATGTGGATCATTCAGAAGTTCCAGACGTCTTTAAACATAAACTCTCAGTATCCTTGTTTGATAATATGAACTTTTCCTAAGAAACATTCAGTAAGATTAATAACTTTCCGTCGTAGCAAAAAACTGTGTTTTTTCATCTCTAAAGTATTTTTCCGTCAATCCGGCTCTATAAGGTACCGAGATTTAAGTATAAAGTGATAAGTGTATAAGTGAGTGAATATGTATTATATATTGTATTTAAGACTGTAAAATAGATGTATACTATATATAAGAAAACAATTTTTATAAATTAACAATTTCATACCAAGGCTTGATGAACTTTCAACACATATCCAAAAAAGTAAAAAAAGCTTGTAACGTGGTTGTAAATAACACGAAACAATTTTATTGCCCAAAATGTCAAACCATTTGGTTGATATTTGTTCACATAAAAACAAAAAAATAATAATGACTGAAATCTAATTGAAATTTCATAGTAACGATACGTGAAAGATATAATTTATTTGTAAAAAATAATTATTTCAAAATAAGCGACAAAAAAATAAACTGACTTCAGATGTGACTAAAAATGCTTGTGAGACTGTATGGCACGGAAAATAAGAAAGTCAGTGCACGAAGCATGGAGGAATAAAGAAACGTCAAACGTTACACTAAATAACTTAGATTTTATTTTCAAGCAAATTGTAATGAACGAGCGTTGTGGTGCGTCTGTCTCAAGTAGACATGAAGAGAAGATGTGGTTGTGTCCTGTTGGTTGAGTTGTAGTCTTGTGTTTTAATTTATTATCAAAAGGTTAAAGTGCAGTATGAAAATGAATCAGAATGAAATAGCAGTGTTTCAATGTGGTGGTGTGACCTGATGAACTGGTGGGCAGATTGAAAACTCAGTTTCTTTGGACTCGTTCGTTGGACGATTTAGCGAGCGCCGATAGAGGCATTAATTATAGAGCCGTGGATTTAGGGGTTCAATTGTCTGTAACTTAAAAATTCCAATAAGAATATAATTAATAATCTTTTCATAAAAAAATATTTATTTTCCTATTCTTAAATTTTGAAACGTTCAACATTTTTATACAACAAAGATTTCTATTTCTTTCCAGCCCTTTAATGCTATTTTTGTGTTTTTATAAGTAAACAATCCATCTCACTTCAAATTGCATTGAATCGATTCTATTATTTTTTATTACACATTTATGATCGAATAAACATAAAGAGTGTTTATAAAAGAAAAACAATGCTGCATCTAAACCACATTTTTGAAAAGAAAGAATTATATAATTTCAGTCTACTGTATCTTATCGAATAATTAAGAATTAATTCAATAAGATTTATTTATGTGAAATATTTAAACTGTAGCTATAGCTTTAAATCAATGAAATTATTATTTAAACTGTGTGTTTTTGAAGTTTTTTCATAAAATCCTAATGTCATTTATGATTGCAAGAAAAGCTCATGAATGTTTGGCCACTACAGTCCCAACGTCTGAAAAGCACGTTCAGGTTTATCTTCTATGAAGTTTTTAATCCATCTAGTGTCCTCTTTGAAAAATCTTTTTTTGAACTTTTTATTTTATTTGGGTTGATGACATGGTTAATTATTATTATGTTAAAAATGTATAAATAAAATACAACATATGGAAATGTATAAGTTTTTATACTTGTGGAACTTTTATACGTTTTTAAAGTTTTTTTATAAATATTTATTTTTACAAATTTAATAATGTCTTTTAAAACATATCAAAAACTCTAATTTATAGTACTTTTTATAATTTTTTAAAATTAAAATATGTTAATTAACATCGGTTTCATGTTTCATATTCAAATATTGTCGCGTACATCATTTTAGATTTTTCTAAGAAACGAAAAACTCAGAAATCCAAGAAGAATAAAACTTTAAACAGAAGTGAAAAAAAAACTTTAATAAAAGTGAAAGAAAAACAATAATTTAGATGGAAAAGTCAAGTTTCATATTCAATAACGAATTGTGACTGAGGATCTCGTTAGTGAAGACATCCAGGTTTTTATTTACGCTTTGTAACTCCCAAAGAAGGGAATGTTAATGAAAAGCCAGCTATATTTCTTCTTTAAACATAATTTATGGATATATTAATCCCAAGAAAGTTGATTTAAACAAAAATATAGACTCAGATGCTTTTAATAAAATGTTTTTGTTCAAATATTGAAAAACATTTCAAATGTCTAAAAAGCAAATGACAAAGTTTCTTCAACGCTCGATTGTCTGAATTACGGAGGCAGGGAAACAGCTAAAAAGATTTATAGAATCACTAAAAGTTTTTTCAAACCAAATTTTAGATTTTTATCCGTTAAGTATATAGCAATGAAATAAATAGCCAAGACTTTTTTGTTTTTTTACTTTTATTGCTCTAGCTTTTAAATAAGTAGTTTGGTTCTTTTAAATGTATGTTCAGCCTTTATATAATATTTTACCGATATATTGTCCAAAACAAGTTATATAACTTCATATTCAAAATCTAATACGTAAAATAATTTTTAGATGTTCATCATCAAACATAATACAAGCTAGAAAAGGTAACAAGAAAACTCTGAAAATATAAATTAAGTAGAATTCAATATGCTTCCAATTAAACACTTTGAAGACTAAAATACGTGCTTCACATATTTAAGTTTGCACAACTGTTTGATGCACAGACAATCTTGATATATCAAAGCAAGACCTAGGCTTTAAAAAAGAGAGAAGCAAAACTTTTGAATTATCAAGCCTTCATTAATCAACCAAAAAAGTATTTTTATTTGCGCTGAAAAGTCTCGAATTATCAGCATTCGTATCAAATTGCGGCTTCAACTCGTATTTATGAGGCTTTGGTGTTTGCCGACGAATGCATTGTGGCTTAGTGGTGTGGAAAATTAAAAGAACGCCCGAGAGTTTTCAGCTTCAGTAGGTGCAGCAAGGTGCTTCTAATTGCTTTCGCTTGTCAAAACCGATGAGGGTCCATCTCTATATTGATTTTTTACCAGTTTTAATTAGGTTCTTTTCTTGAATGTAAAATAATTAATGAGTTTATTCAGAATTACAACTTTTTATCGAATAGGAACTTTTAAATAATCAATTGTTTTAAAAATGTATGCGAAGAAACTAAGTAAAAGTGTGAAAACTTACGCCATTCTTTCAGTATTTATTCGTTTTTTTATTAAATTTTTTCCATGATTTATAACACAAGTGAGATTTTAAAATATATGGAAAACATCTAAAATATTTGATGGGCTTGTGAAATGCTGTTTGTAATAGTAGTTAATCAATGTATTTTCAGTTTCGCGGTTTGATATGTTAAATAAAAAATTATCAATTTTTTAAAAGTTTAAATATATAAAAAAATGTAATTTAAATAATCTGAAAATATATAATTGAAATAATGAAAAGTTTATGAGATTTGAAAGATAAAAAGAAACCAAATAAAATGTTTAAATTTTTTTTGAATTAAGAATAAAACATTAAGATAGAAAAAATCGATATATAACAATAAAAAAACAGAAGAGCTTCCAAAGACACCTTGTCTAACAATAGAACAGTAAAGCATCGGAAATTTATGACTTTCCAGAATATAAAAGATTCTTGATGATGAAGAGAAGAAGAGAATGAGGATAATAAGATATGATAATGATGATGATAATGCTGATGTTGATGATGATGAAGCTATGTGATTTGTAGCCTATTGTCTGGTCGTAGTACTACTTAGTAGTTTTTTGGGAAGTTGTAATTATTATTTTTTAAATCAACATTTTTATAGAAGTTTTATTTTTAAAAAGAACTTTTTGGATTTAATTTAATGCATGATAGTGCTCAACTTCCTATATTAACAACGTTTTCTATGCTTTTTTTAGCTGTAAATTGAAAAAAAAATAGTTATTTAAATTTTAAGAAAACATTTGATATCTCTAAATTTTTAGTACTTTTTTTAAAATTAGTATTTATCATCTTTTTTATTCATTAAATTCTAAGAAAACATTTGATATCTCTAAATTTTTAGTAAATTTTAAAAAATGAGTATTTATCATCTTTTTTATTCATTCAAATTTCTTTCTTTTAAATTACTCCATTCCATCTTTTGATTGTTATTTTAATTTCTGTGTTTTCTCATGTATATTTTTTTTTCTGTTTTTATATAGTTATCTATTCAAAAAAATTTAATTACTTTTTTTATTTAAAAAATTTCAACTTTTTAAATTTAAATTTTATATAATATTTGTTAATTCATTCTGTTTTATCTAATAAAGTTCTTGTTTATAAATACAGGTAATTATTTCTTTGCAAATCTTATTACTATCATTATTCTGGTACTAAAAGTACTGAAGTCATCGAAGTTATTATCCCGAAAAATGTCATCCTATTTATTTTTATATTTTTGTTTTTTATTCTCTTTTATTATTCTACATAATTAATTTGCATAGCACGCAACATTAGAGCTGGGGTGGCACGCTTCTTGATCCGTGAATGCTTTCTTGCGGTTTGTTCATTTGCTTAGTATTGTTAGTATATTAAACATTTTTTGCTACTTCTACCTATTTCTTTAATTAATATTGCAACTACCAGAATATATTCGTTAATAGCAATGTTATTCGTATCCTCATTAGAATTTTTAATATGTCCTTTAGTTAACATAATATTTTAAAAACATTTATTTTAATTTTAAACATGTGTATACTATTTTCGCATAAATAATGAGTTTTTTTCCTGAAAAAATATTAATGTGTTTAATTTAAAGTTTTATTATAATTATAAATATTGTTGAATTTTTTAATAATGGCTTGTCTTTTAATATTAAATTTCTTATTTTATGATTTTAAAAAATTCAAAATTAGGGATGACAATGGGTTCAAAATTCAAAACCAGTTGTCATCCTTAATTTAAAGTTATGCTCTTTATATTTCTCAAGCATGAATTATAGGCGTTGAAAATTTAATTCAATTAATCTTTTCCTATATCCATTCCCTTTATAAAAAAAATAAAATTTTAAATTCAGCAAAGGAATAACTTAAATGTTTGATGTTCGGCCATGGTGGAATTTTCATGAAGAATTAGAACATTTTTACTTTATTTTTGAAGCTTCTATATGTATAAAATATTTTGCTCTGACTTTTTATTCATTCATTTATTTAAAAGAGAAAAAAATAATTTTGGTTTTTAATGTTTATGTTCCGTCTGATTTTGAAATGTAATCTTTGTTTTAGTGATAAATAAGAATTAATATTGAAAATAATTTGTGTTATCTTTTAAATACCTTTCTTTTTCAATATGAAGATTATAGATGTCAAGATTGTGCACTTTAAAGAATTCTCAGAGTTTGCAATCAAAGTTCTAAATTTGAGAAAACTCTAAATTAGGACGGAAAAAACTTAATATTATATTCTTAAGAAATTAATGTAAAGGGAGTGTTTATTGGAATATGTTTTTGCACAGCCTTTTTAATTGTTTCCATCTTTTCATTAAAATAAGTATTACTAATATAAAAGTTAAAAATACTTTCGGTGAATTTAGCGGTGCAAGAGTAGCGGAAATTAAAACTTCAGCAAAGGTGGAATAAAATTTCGCTTTGAAATGTCGCCGACTGGAAAATAGTATGTGAATGCCTGTGGCTTCTTTCCCTTTATTTTGTTCATTTGAAATTCCAATAATGTATTTTAAACTTTATTCATAAAATGCGGGTTTTTATATTGTTTCACTTGTAAGTGTTATTATGGTATACGGGCTTTTTGGTTTTTATATGTTTTCGAAATCCACTTCTCTAAAGCAGTGTGTTGTGCGAATTTTTTACATTTGTTCAAAACCTTTTTCTTATTCATGACAAATGTGTTTATTTGCTCATTCCTTTCACGCTTATGGTCTCACGTCCCTAATGCATTTTGTTAAATGATCCAGAATTAGTTTTACACTAAATTTTAACTGTTTTAAAAGCGAAAAGCAATAAAACAATATTTTTTTTATTGCTTAAAATTTGCTTTAAATAACTTTTTCATTAGTTATTATTTTTTAAATGAAATTTTAATGTTTTTTCATTCTTTTTGTTATCATAAAAGAATCAAAAAAAGAGAAACTCAAGAATTTGAAGTGTCTGGTAATGAATTTTTGAAAAGTTCCAGCACACTTATTAAGCCCAAGTTTTTAAAGAATGTTTAACTTCAAATAGTTGAAAAAAAATAAAGACATATTTTGATTCATTTAATGATTGAAAAATTAAAATTCAACACTTTCTCTAAGAAAAAAAACTTGTTCATCTGTTTGTTTTTTTCGAGCAAAGAAAGAAACTCTAACCTGATGTTCTAATGATTAGCCTCACAACATCTCTTTTATAATTACGATATCAAGAGATTTTCCAATACTATTGATTTTGGCAAAACCTTAAACAAATTAAGTTTTTTTTTCGGTCATGATTTACCCATAGTAATCAATTTTGTGCAATTTATTTTTTACGTCTTATAATTATATGGTGAAAAAACAAATAGTATTACACAAAGAACTTATGTTTTTTCAATAAGGAAAATTCTCAAGTTATAAATCAATACTTTATTATATCAAGATTCTTAAACATGAAAAAACCAATTTTTTATGTCTGATTATTTCACTAATTTGCCGTAAATAAAGCATCATCAGACAAAATAAAATGATATAATCTCTTTATTCCCTTTCTGCTTAAATGTGTTTGATGTTTGAATGCCCCACAACAGAATCGTCTGCGAAGGTTTTTCATTCCCATGTAGGCAATCCATCCAGGCATGAACGAAGTCCATCATTATTCCAATTAAACGCTTCTCTTGAATAATGTATTCCAGAAGAGATTTCTTGATTATAAATAGCTTTTTAGCTAGGATTTTGATAAATACATTAAATAAGATTACTTAATTTTTTTTTAAATATTAAAATATTTTAACGCAATAAATGGTAGCTGTGGTAATAATGTTTGAGTGATCGTTTTTCACCCGCACCACATCAATGAAGCCGTGAAACAAATTTTGTGATCTCCATTTGTACAAAGCATTCGTTTAAGATCGTAATACTGGACAAAAAAAACGAAGAAAAACTTATATTTAATTTTATTCTTTACTTTGTATTCAATGTTTTACATTTTATAACTTTTAAAATATTTTTCCAATTTTTTTGAGTTTTGGAAATTATTAAAAATTCAATTTAAAATCTTTTTCACTTAAAACCCCGAAAGACAATCATATTTCCTCATTATAAATTGTAACCTTTTTTAAAGCTTCGAGTATTTTACCACATAGTTTTAAACAATGGTTAAAAGATGTAATTTTAATACTCGGCGGCAATAAGCTTCAAGACTGTCCAAGCTCAACATTGTATAACTGAGGCTAAAAATGTGAAAATAAAGTTTTAATAAATAACAACATATCAACGCCCACAATGTCAATTATTTTTTGCAAAGTTTTTTAAAGGCTCAAGACTACAGATCAGTTTGCATTAAAAGTCTTAAGAAAAATAGATATCTAAATAAATTGAGCTAATTTATTTTTTTTAAAACGTATAGACTATACGCCGTATAGTTATTAAACTATACCGTATAGTATAGTTTAATAACATCTCAAAAACAGCATTGAAACGTTAATTTAACTATTTAAATTATAATTGAGCTTATTATTATCAATAAAATAAGGTTTGAGATCTACAGCTCTTCTTTGAAGAAGGACTCACTGAGAACATTAGCTTCTGCTTTGGTTCTCAGTCAAATTGACTATGGCAATATCATTCTTACTGGGTTGCCAATGACGCAGCTGCAGAAAATTCAGTCTATAATCAACACCACAGCTAGGCTCATAACAGGTGCTAGAAAGTATGATCACATCAGCCCTGTTCTCAAGGAGCTTCACTGGCTTCGTGTTGAAAATAGAATTGAATACAAAAACATCTTGTTAATGCACAAGTGTCTGTCTAATGAGTGTCCAGATTATTTGTCGAGTAGCATTGTCATGAGAGCAAGTCTTCCCCAGAGGGAAAGACTCAGATCTGCTAGGTCAAGAGATGTAGTTCCACAGAGCTACAAACTCAAGTATGCAGGTGCAAGAAGCTTTTTTGTTACAGCGCCGACTCTTTGGAATAGTCTTCCCAATAGACTCAAATCCCCGAGCTCGACCGCGACATTCAGCCGTTACCTGAAAACGTACTTGTTCGACCGATCAAAATAACTTACAAATTTACTGCTCATTTTTCATTAATCAATTTCTTGCTTCCCAATTTCATTCTTTTTTTATATTCATACTAATGGTCAATAATAATTGTAAAATAAATAATAATAATAAATAAAAATAATTATAATAATATAAATAGATATTTACTTTTTTTCTTAAATGTAGTGTTATTATCATTTCAGTTTCAATCTTTAAAAAATAAAAATAAAAATGATTTTGTCTATTAAAAAAAAAATATATATATATATATATGTGTGTATATATATGAATATGTGTGTATATATAAAAAAAAATGTCAGTTTTGTATAGCGCCCGGGCACGCAACTGAAGCGCCACTCACACGACATTAGCCGTGAAACACCGCATCATATACACTAGGTATATGATAGCTCACGGATGGCTGAACAGGGATTCGAACTGGTGACCTTTAAGTTGCAGGTCCAACGACTTTACCATCTAAGCCAACCCTCTCGCCAAATATGTATATATATACAGAAATGATTATCTTGTTAAATTTCAATAATTTACTTTTCGTATACTTTCCATTTATTCATCTATCATTATTAATATTATTATCAAATTTTTTATAACCGAGTGGTCTTGAAGCCCGTCCGGGTTTACGCCACGTTAATAACACTCGTCGTTGTATTGTATTGTATTTTATAAAATTTGCAACATACATCTGATGAGTTAACGGTTAACGGCTGCCGTTTTTGTAGCCACTCAAATAAATTTATGGAATAAACGGTTTGGGGTATAGTATTCTAAAATGTTAAAATCTTAGATTTAAATAAAAATTAAATATTATTAATCAGAATGTTTTTCGTGTGAATGTTGGTCGTTTGGAGTCTGTCAAGGAATGGCCGCAGCAAATCAAGATGTCCGCAAGGAACCAGGTGAGCTGCGACAAACAAGAGAAAGCCTTCCACAACAAAAACAGTTCCAGTGTTGGCAAAGACTTCTCCTTCACCTCTTGTCGCAGCCTCACACCAGTTGCAAGAAGATTAAGAAAAATTATGATTATGTTTTGTCGTTATGAAGATGATGTGGTGATGATTATGCTGTAGTAGGATTGTTGGTACTGTGGTGATGATTAAATTTTGTAATGGTAAAGACATTGATGATCATGGTGATGTGGGTGAGGTTGGATTATTAAGATTGATTGTTTTTTATTTAAATTGAGATATATATATACCTACATATATTGGAAGGGGTATAAAACCGGTTTTATTTAACAAATTTATTAAAATTATGATTGATTGATGAGCTCATGAATTATATTTTAATATAATGTGATTTTATTTTATTTAAATAATATTGGTTATCATATTAGTTTATAATTGATTTTTTCAAATAGTTAATTTTTCTTCTTCAAAGTATTTTATAGATAACGCTACACTAAACTTTATCCATTTTATAATCATTAGATCTCTTTGTAAGAGCACGTTTATTTCAAACGTGCATTCTCTCGTTCTGTAATTTCTAACTAGTTTTAAGTTTTCCATTAAAATATTACCTTTAAAAAAATTAAAATATTCATTTTATAAACTTATTTTGGTCATTAAAACTTTTAAACAAATATTTAGATATCTTACTAATTATATAAAAAAGATTATTCCGATTCTAAAAGATAAAAACTATTCAAAATTTAAAGTGAATTTCACAAAAGTCATGTCTAAAACCCCAGCAATCGGAATTGATCTGGGCACGACTTACTCGTGTGCCGGCGTGTTCCTGCATGGAAGGGTAGAGATCATAGCAAACGATCAAGGCAAAAGAACCACTCCTAGTTACGTTGCTTTCACTGAGACTGAACGTTTAATTGGTGATGCAGCAAAAAGTCAAGTCGCCATGAACCCCAGTAACACGGTGTTCGATGCCAAGAGATTGATAGGCAGGCAGTTCAACGATGCTTCAGTTCAGTCTGACATGAAACACTGGCCTTTCACCGTCTTGGACGATGGAGAAAAGCCGAAGATTCAAGTGAACTTCAAGGGCAAGCAGGTTACATTCTACCCTGAGGAGATCTCGTCAATGGTGCTTCTGAAGATGAAGGAGACAGCAGAGGCGTACCTGGGAGAGGCAGTGAAGGACGCGGTCGTCACAGTGCCTGCCTACTTCAACGACTCTCAGAGACAGGCTACCAAGGATGCTGGCACGATTGCAGGACTGAATGTGCTGAGGATCATCAATGAACCCACTGCTGCTGCCATTGCATATGGATTGGAAAAGAAGGAAGGTCATAACGTATTGATTTTTGACCTTGGCGGTGGAACTTTCGATGTGTCAGTGCTGCGCATTGAGGAGGGCATCTTCGAGGTGAAGTCGACAGCAGGTGACACTCACCTAGGAGGAGAAGACTTTGACAACCGTATGGTCGCCTATTTCATCAGCGAGTTCAAGAAGAAGCACAAGAAAGACATCTCTGCCAACAAGAGGGCGGTCAGAAGGCTGAGGACTGCTTGTGAACGTGCCAAGAGAACTCTCTCAAGCTCCAGCCAGACTTCACTTGAGATTGATTCCATGTTCGAGGGCATCGACTTCTACACCAGCATCACCAGGGCGAAGTTTGAAGAGCTGAACAATGATCTGTTCAAAGGCACACTGGATCCAGTCGAGCGGGCTCTGAAGGACGCCAAGCTGGACAAGGCGACCATCCACGAGATTGTGTTGGTTGGTGGCTCGACCAGGATCCCCAAGGTGCAGAAGCTGCTGCAGGACTTCTTCAATGGCAAGGAGCTCAACAAGTCCATCAATCCGGACGAGGCAGTCGCTTATGGAGCTGGTGAGTTTTCATCATTTTTGTGACATATTTAAAGAATTGTATTACGGTTTTTGACTATCATAAAAAAATTTATTTAGTTTTTATATCACTTTACATGACACCACACAGCCATCCAAGCAGCAATCCTTGACGGAAACAAGTCAGAGGCGGTCCAAGATCTGCTGCTTCTCGACGTGATTCCATTGTCATTGGGTGTCGAGTCGGAGGGAGGTGTCATGTCGACGGTCGTCAAGCGCAACACCACCATGCCGACCAAGCAGACTGATGAGTTCACTACTGTTGATGACAACCAGACTGAGATTCTGTTCAAGGTACTTTTGTGTGCATGTTTCTTCAGTCATCTCACCAGCTATTTGAAAAAAAGCTTATAATTGTTTTACTAATGATAATATAACGAAATTATATTATTCTTCAACTGCATATAGGTGTACGAGGGAGAACGGCCAATGACCAAAGACAACAACCTTCTCGGCCAGTTTGAACTGAACAGGATCCCACCAGCTCCCAAGGGAGTGCCCAAGATCAAAGTGACATTCCAGGTGGACTGTGATGGAATCATGCACGTGTCTGCGGAGGATACGAGCACTGGCAGGGAGAGCAAGATCACCATCACGAACAACCGAGGTCGCTTGAGCAAGAGTGAGATTGAGAAGATGGTGAAGGATGCCGAGATGTACAAGGAGGAGGATGAGAGGCAGAGGAAACTCATCCTGGCGAGGAGTAACCTGGAGAGTTACGCACACAACATGATGACCACGGCTCAAGACGAGGCATTGGCTAACAAGCTGAGCACCAACGACCGAAACAAAATCCTCGACAAGTGCCACAAGGCCATCGAGGTGGTCGATCAGGATGGCGATGGCAAGGAGAACTATGAGGCACTGCTCAAGGACCTCCAGAACCTCTGTTCGCCCATTATGACCAAGTTATACATGTGAAAATGGCACCTGTGTGTCTGACGCTTTTTGCATTGTACATCTCGTTTTATAGCTCTACTTTCGAAAAATTATTTCTTTACCCTATCTTTTAATTAGTTTTTCTTTGATTTCTTTGAAAGAAAAAAAACTACTTTTTACCCATGGTTAGAAACATTCTGGTTAACGTGTATTAATTAAAATGTCTTTAATATGGCTTTCTTTAAATACAAGATAAAAAAGCCAATATGAAATGTAAAAAATAATTTTATTTATTATATCTTAAGAGTTGCAAATACATACTTATATCTTAAATTTACATTGATATAAAGGTAAAATCGAATTAAAATAAGGCGCTACCACACGTTATCTTAATAAACAGTTACAGTTTCCGCACAACTAATTTATAACTAATTCTATACCTTTATAACTATTTTTTTAAATTTATATGGTAAGTCTAATTTATTTTTCAATTATTTTGGCCTACAACTAACTCATGAAATAATTTTCTTGCTAATCGATTTTCTAGTAATAATATGAAACTTTAAAGTTCAAAACTTCCTTTATTATTTGTACCTTTTAATAAGAAATACAATAAAATAACTTTCCAATTAAAGATGAGACCTGTCTTGTGTGTCATCTTGGCACTATGTGCTTCTGGCGTAATGCCCTTATATGTGCCAGGAGTGGCTCCAAAGGATTTCCGCCAGAGCGAAACCGTTGATATAAGAGTGAGCTTACATTGTCCTCAACTTTATGCCAAAAAAAAATTAAATCATTTATTAAATTCTGAATGCGTGAATTATTTTTTCAAATATTAATTAAAATGTAATTTTCTATTGAACAGCTGTAAATACTAGCAGATTTATTTACAAGTAAATGGCTAAAAATCATGAACTTTGCAGGCTGTGAAGTTGACAAGTGTGAAGGCACAGCTGCCATACGACTACTACGCCCTTCCCTTCTGCAAGCCCAACATCACTGAGTACAAGACTGAAAACCTTGGTTCTCTATTGTTGACTACCATTTATTTGTACAAAAATTAATAATAATAATTAATAATATGAATAATAATGATAATTAGTTTCATAGTATTTAACAATTATTATTTATCATTTTAAATTACTCATTACTAAAACGTTCAGGTGAGGTGTTGAGGGGGGACCGCATTGTGAACACTGCATATGAGGTGGGTCTTGCAAGAAATTAAATTATATAAATTCAAATATATATATATATAGATTTGATGAAAAAGATTTCATCAGTTAATTAATGTCTGTTGCATACTTAAATTCATACTTTTATAATATTTCTCTTCTATATTAACAAATGTATCTACTTTTTTCTTACACTTACACACACACACCCAGGTTTCTATGCACATGAACAAGTCATGCAGTGTGATGTGCAAGATGTCTTTGACGTCCGAACAGACCAAGCAATTGTACACCTTCATCGAGGATTCGTACAATGTCCATCTGTCAGTGATGATGATGATGATGATGGTGTAGATGATGATGTTGGTGATGATGATGATAATGCTCAGGTTTAGAATAATCATTATGATGATGATACTTTTTGTGACTACTGTTTGATATTATCACTTATTATTGTGTGCCATTACCACTCTCAACTCTCTTTCCACCAATACTACTTCCGTCACCACCACTTTCAACCATCCCCATCAACACTACCATTATGACCACCCCATCCCCCCACTACCAACAACATCACTACTTTCATCAATACTTCTACCATCACCTCCACCACCACCACCCACCACCCACGCGCCAGTTTGACGGACAACCTGCCCTGTTCGACGGAGATTGAGACGGCGACAGAGGCGCAATACGAGCATGGATACAGGCTTGGATACATGATGGATGGAATGGTAAGGAAGGGGAGGGGCAGGAAGGAGGGATGGAGGAAATAATGGGTCATAGGAAATGTTTGCGAGAAGATAATTTTAGGAATATTTTGTGCGTGAAAAATGTTTTTTTTGTCTTTTTTCTTTTCACTATTTCATCTTTCAATTCTTAAATAAGCACTATTATCCAAATCTTTTCCCCAGCCATCATTCGACTTCCACAAGCATCACTATAAGCACCTCCACCACCATCACAACCATCATCGACACCACCAACACAAACCCATGATCATCATCATTATCCCCACCACCACAAAAAGCATCATCACCAACACAAGCCCATTATCATCATCACCACCATCATCATCACCACCACCACCATCATCATCACCACCATCATCGCCATCACCACCATTATCATCATCACCACCATCATCATCACCACCACCACCATCATCACCACCACCATCATCATCACCACCACCAAGGCGTACGTCAACAACCACATTCGCCTCATGCTCGAGTACAACCAGGAGGAAACCGCAGACATCTACAGAGTGGTCGGATTCAAGGTGGTATTGATGATGATGGTGGTGGTGGTGATGATGATGATAAGGGTGATATTGGGGCTGATGATGATGATTCATTATGTAAATTTTTTTATGCCTACTAGGCCTATACTTAATTATTATTATAATATAATTATTATTTATAGAAGTATTAAAAATATTATTAATATCATCATCAGGTGCAACCTAAGAGCATAGCTTGGGCATCGGGCAACAGCCAGAAGTGTGACGTCAGTAAAGCTACCCAGAGCCTGCAAGTGCCCAAGGAAGGTGATGATGATGATAGTGGTGTTTGTGGGGGTGGTGGTGGTGGTAATGATGATGGGGATAGTGAGGGGGGTTGTGGTGCTGATGGAAGTTAAGTAAATAGGTTAATACCACCATCGTCATTATCACTCCACCATCATTATCATCACTTAAGCACCACAACATTCCCCACCATAAACCCCTCTTCGCACTACTATCTAAACACCCCCCTCTTCCAACACCCCTCTTCCAACACCCCCCTCCCAACATTCCTCTCTTACCCTCCTCCCAACACCCCCCTTCCAACACCCCCTCCGCTCAAAGGCCCGATGGACGTGACATGGACGTACGAGGTGAGCTGGGCGGTGAGCGGCGTGAGGTGGGCCTCCAGGTGGGACTCCTACTTGACGATGAGTGACGTAGAGATTCACTGGTTCTCCATCATCAACTCGCTCGTCGTCGTGCTCTTCTTGTCAGGTGGGTGCGTGGGTGGGTGGGTGGTCAATGGTGGGTGGGTGCGTGGGTGGGTGGGTGGTCCATGGTGGGTGGGTGCTCAATGGTGGGTGGGTGGTCAATGGTGGGTGGGTGGGTGCTCAATGGTGGGTGGGTGCTCAATGGTGGGTGGGTGCTCAATGGTGGGTGGGTGGTCAATGGTGGGTGGGTGGTCAATGGTGGGTGGGTGGTCAATGGTGGGTGGGTGCTCAATGGTGGGTGGGTGGTCCATGGTGGGTGGGTGGGTGGTCAATGGTAGGTGGGTGGGTGGTCAATGGTGGGTGGGTGGTCAATGGTGGGTAGGTGGGTGCTCAATGGTGGGTGGGTGGGTGGTCAATGGTGGGTGGGTGGTCAATGGTGGGTGGGTGGTCAATGGTGGGTGGGTGGTCCATGGTGGGTGGGTGGTCAATGGTGGGTGGGTGGTCCATGGTGGGTGGGTGGGTGGTCAATGGTGGGTGGGTGGGTGGTCAATGGTGGGTGGGTGGTCAATGGTGGGTGGGTGGGTGGTCAATGGCGGGTGGGTGGGTGGTCAATGGTAGGTGGGTGGGTGGTCAATGGTAGGTGGGTGGGTGGTCAATGGTGGGTGGGTGGGTGGTCAATGGTGGGTGGGTGGGTGGTCAATGGTAGGTTGGTGGGTTTTCAATGGTAGGTGGGTGGGTGGTCAATGGTGGTGGGTGGGTGGTCAATGGTGGGTGGGTAGGTGGGTGGTGATGGTGATGGAGTGATAATGATGAGGATGTAATAGTAGTAATAGTACAAATTATTACCATAATTACGGGTTACTGATGGTTGCTCGTGTTTTTCTTTGTAAAAAAAAGTAATATTTGGAGAAAAAAAATTAATTTATGAAAATAATTTTAATTATAATAATTTAATAGTCAATAATTTGATAATTTTAATTAGTTTTTTAATTTTTACAGGCATTCTGACGATGATCATCATCAGGACCCTCAGAAGGGACATCGCCAAGTACAACAAGATCGACGAAGAGGTTGTTCTTGTTGCTATTGTCGTATATTATTATTATTAGTAGTATTATTATTATGTTGTATCTATCACTCGTCTACTCCTTTTCTCCTCCTCCATCACTCACTTTCTCTCTCTCTTTCTTCTCTATCCGCGCCTTTTTATAACATTTTTTTAATAACCTATAAATTATAGGCTATAATATCATACGCATTTATTAATCATTGTTACTACCACTATTATTAATATTTTCATTATTATTATCCCTATTATTTTTACGATGATTATTATTATTATCATCATAACCATCACCCCCACAACCATCATCACCCCCACAACCATCATCTCTCCCACAACCATCATCACCACCATAACCACCATCATCATCACCACCATAACCACCATCATCATCACCACCATAACCACCACCACAACCACCATCATCACCACCACCACACAGGAAGAGGCGCTGGAGGAGTCGGGCTGGAAGCTGGTGCACGGCGACGTCTTCAGGCCGCCGCAACGACCGCAACTGCTGTGCGCCCTGCTCGGTTCTGGCGTCCAGATCTTCTGCGTCACTTTCGTCGTCATCGGTCAGTTGGTTGCTTTGGCAATGGGGAGAGGGGGCTGGAAGGGCAGGCGTGGTTTTGTGGTTGTTTTGGGCGTGGTTTTGTGGTTGTTTTGGGCGTGGTTTTGGGGTTTTTAAGGGGGTGGTTTTGGGATTGTTTAGGGGGTGGTGGTTGGTTGTGGTTGGTTGTGAGTGGAACTTGTGAAGGGTCTTGTTCTTATGAGGTTGTTATTGACGGGGTTTTACAGGCTGTGTGTGGTGATCCCAATACACCACACAATGGTCCACACACACACACACACACACACACACACACACACACACACACACACACACACAAATACCAACAAATACAACCGCACAGTGTTCGCCATGTTGGGTATGCTTTCTCCCGCCTCCCGTGGAGCCCTCATGACCGCTGGCATCTTCCTCTTCATGTTCATGGGGTGATTATTATTTTTATTTTCATTATTATTATTATTATTCTTGTTTTTATTCCTGCTACTGCTTCGCGGTGCTGTGCTGCATATTTATTTTATATTCATTTATTTTAGAAGTTCTCAGCTAATAATATTAATATATATGATGATGATGATGATGATGATGAAGAATATATATTATTTTTATGAACATTATCAACATTTTTCACCGTTATCATCATCATCATCATCATCATCATCATCATCATCATCATCATCATCATCATCAATGTCATCATCAATGTCATCATCATCATCATCATCTACAGTCTGATCAGTGGTTATTATTCGGCTCGTCTGTACAAGACAATGAAGGGAACTCATTGGAAGAAGGCTGCTCTACTGGTGTGTTGGTGGTGCTGATGATGATGGTCATGATGATGGAGCTGATGATGATGATGATGGTGATGGTGATGATGAGGATGATGATAACTAGTTGTAAATAGTGTTTGAGCATTTTTCATTGTGACATCTACCAACCAACCAGACCATTATAACCAATTAACCAAACAACCATCCCAAGAATCCAATCATCTCACTATCCCATCCCAACCTTCCTACAATCCACACCAACCCATCTCATCCTCCCTACCAACCACACTAAACCATCCCAACCTCCCTACAATCCACACCAACCCATCTCAATCTCCCTACCAACCACACCAAACCATCCCAACCAACTACACCAAACCATCCCAACCAACCACACCAAGCCATCTCAACCAACCACACCAAGCCATCCCAACCAACCACACCAAGCCATCCCAACCAACCACACCAAACCATCCCGACCTCCCAACCTTCCCATCCCAACCAACCACACCAAACCATCCCAACCAACCACACCAAACCATCCCAACCAACCACACCAAACCATCCCAACCAACCACACCAAACCATCCCAACCATCCCATCCCAACCAACCACACCAAACCATCCCATCCCAACCAACCACCCACACGACAGACAGGCATGTTCTACCCATCGATCATCTTCGGCACGTGCTTCATCCTTAACTTCTTCATTCTCGGCAAGCATTCCTCTGGAGCTGTGCGTCTTATGATGATGATGATAAGGATGATTTTTTATTATTATGATTTTTTCCTTTATTGGTATGTTGTTATTATTGTTATCGTCTCCTCTAAACTTCTTCCAAAGCCAGTAATAAGACAATCAGTAACATCACAACCACACACACACACACACACACACACACACACACACACACACACACACACACACACACACACACACACACACCGTACACACATACACACAGGTACCCTTCAGCACAATGGTGGCTCTGGTGTGCATGTGGATGGGCATTTCCCTTCCACTCGTCTTCATCGGATACTTCTTCGGCTCTCGCAAACAGGTTCGCACGCTCATTCATTATTTATTATTTTTATTAACGTAGCGCTAAGAAAATCAATTGAGGCAAACATCGTATGATTGAATATGATTGCATATGATTAGATACATATGCAAAAGTCTTTTATGTAAAGTTTCCATTTAGATTTTTAAAACCATTTGCAAGCTTAATGTATTCATTATGCATACTTAATAGGCACACCCCCAATGCATATTCATTACTACGCAGCCATACGAGCATCCGGTGAGGACGACGAAGATCCCGAGGCAGGTGCCCGAGCCGCAGTGGTACCTCAAGCCCACCATCGCGTATGCAGCCCTTTTGCTTTATTGTTATTTTATTTATTTTTTAACTATTTTTTTACTGGTTTTGTTTATTTAGTAATATTTTATTTTGATGATTTATAATTTTTTTGATTTTGTTCTTTTTCGAAATGATTTTTCTATTTATATTATTATTATTGTTATTTTTTCTTTGTTATAATCATTATTATTATTAATAATAGTATTATTATTAATATTAATTCTATTGTTATTGTTTGCAACTACTACTATCATCACCATGGCGCACAGGACGTTGTTGGCTGGCATTCTTCCCTTTGGAGCTATGTTCATCGAGCTCTTCTTCATTTTCTCGGTTCTTCATTATCATCTTCATCATAATCATTATCACCACCACCATCATCACCATCATCATCACAACCATCATACCCATCATCACCACCACCACCACCGGCCAATGCACCCTCTATCCCATAACCCAGGCGATCTGGGAGAACCAGTTCTACTACTTGTTCGGCTTCCTCTTCCTCGTCTTCCTCATTCTCATCATCTCCTGCTGCCAGATCTCCATCGTCATGACCTACTTCCAGCTCTGTGGAGAGGTTTTGTGGCGGTGATGGTGATTTATTATTTATTGTTTATTTATTGGTTTATTATTTATTATTCATTGTTATTGTTACTAATACTACTACTACTAGTAGTAGTAGTAGTAGTAGTAGTAGTAGTAGTAGTAGTAGTAGTAGTAGTAGTAGTAGTAGTAGTAGTAGTAGTAGTAGTAGTAGTATCATCACCATCATCACCAATGCAGGACTATCGTTGGTGGTGGAGGTCATTCATTGTGTCAGGTGGCTCAGCCCTTTACGTCAGTGTCTACTCTGTCTTCTACTTCGTCACCAAGGTGCCTGGAAGGTGTTGTAAGGGGGGGGGGGGGGGTGGTGAGGGCCACAACTATTATTATTTAAACCAATGCCGCTGTGGTTGTTGCTACTCTTTCATCTATTTCAAACGTCATCCACAACCAACCACCATCTCAACCACCATCATCCACAACTACCACCCACGCAATCACCCCCCACAACCAGATCCAAAAGCAACATCCTCTCCCATTAACCACCACACAACACAACCACCCTCCACCATGCAACCCTCTCCTCCCCAACCACCCCCTCCCTTCCTCTCCCCCCCCCCCAACAGCTAGAGATCACCGACTTCATTCCCACGCTCCTCTACTTCGGCTACACGGCTCTCATGGTGCTCACCTTCTGGCTCCTGACCGGCACGATCGGCTTCTACGCCGCCTACTTCTTCGTCAAGAAGATCTACGCGGCCATCAAGATCGACTAGGGCGGCCGCCGCTGCTGCTTGTCGTTTATCATCATCTCCAGCATCAGCATCGCCATCATTGCCATCATCATCATCAGGATCGTCTATTAACATCATCATCAGCAGGATCGTCGATTAACATCATCATCAGGATCGTCTATTAACATCATCATCATCATTGGTTGGGAGCATCTCCATCGTCATCAAGGTTGATTAGTATCATCATCATCAAGATCATCGTCATTAATTAGGGTCATCATCATCATCATCATCATTGATTATTAGGGAAAGGTTGGCAGGTGGATGGAGGATGTTTTTTTGATGGTTGGTTTGAGAGAGAGAGTGGAGTTTGTGAGAGTGGTTGGTTGGTTTGAGAGAGAGAGTGGAGTTTGTGAGAGTGGTTGGTTGGTTTGAGAGAGAGAGTGAAGTTGGTGAGAGTGGTTGGTTGGTTTGAGAGAGAGAGTGAAGTTGGTGAGAGTGGTTGGTTGGTTTGAGAGAGAGAGTGAAGTTGGTGAGAGTGGTTGGTTGGTTTGAGAGAGAGAGTGAAGTTGGTGAGAGTGGTTGGTTGGTTTGAGAGAGAGAGTGAAGTTGGTGAGAGTGGTTGGTTGGTTTGAGAGAGAGAGTGAAGTTGGTGAGAGTGGTTGGTTGGTTTGAGAGAGAGAGGGTTGGAAATTGTTAGGAGGGTTGCTTAGTGATCTTTGATTGAGTATTGGTGGTGTGTGATGGGGGTTAAGATATATAGAAGTAGTAGTAATAGTAGTAGTAGTTGTTGTAGTAGTGGTGGTGGTGGTGGTGCTGGTGGTGCTGGTGCTGCTGGTGGTGGTGGTGGTAGTGGTGGTGGTGGTGGTGGTGGTGGTGGTGGTGGTGGTGGTGGTGGTGGTGGTGGTGGTGGTGGTGTTGGTGGTGGCGATTGGTGATTGAGATGTAGTGTACGACATTTTCACGCTTTCATAGCTTGTCACCACGACAGAGATTCGTTGCAATTGACGAGTGATGTGGGTGGATTTGTGGATGCAAGCTCTTTCAGATGCTTTGAGATGTTTCAATCGCTTTCGATGGTTTCGTATGCGGCTTCCAGTGCTGGAAGTGTTTCGAGGTGGCGCCTATACATTGGTATGTAGATGGTTTTGAATTGGTTGACTTGTCGATGTTGTGTCTAACCGCATGAACGTAATGTTATTAAATAGATCCATCGTTTTTCAATCAATCAATCATTCATCCGTCTATCTTTCTATTCATACTATTACTACTACTACGGTTCCGTTCATTCCTTCATACATTTATCCAGCGTATCAATCCATCTTTGAGCCATTCATCGGCTCTTTACATTCTGTTGGTTAACTTTGTTTCACTTCTAACCTCACAACCGCGTATAAAGGATGACAATTTGCATAGATTAAAAACTCTAATTACACCATCATAATCATCATCATCATCTTCTTCTTCATCAGCACTGCTTTAATGATCTTTATCTTCATTAACTTTTCAATTTAATTATCAATATTTAGTGTTTAGATACCATAGTAATTACTACTTGCACACACCGATGAACAAATACGCGCACACATACATGGGTTTGTGTGTCCTCATTATATCGTTTAAATGTATGGCTGAGATTTTGAGTTTTATTTATCATTATAACGTGATTTCTGATTTGTCGCAGGTATTATTTTGTTGCGTCAGTTCTTTACTCATTTATGATTTGTTAAATAAAAATTATTTATAAATGCATATTCGCAAGGTTTTGATTGTATATTGCAAAAATGTTTCTTTTCAATAAAAAAATGAAGTAAATATGGTATAGTTAATTTTGAGTATTAAAAGAATGGTTTTTTAATTTATTCAGTTTTGAGGGTGACGATGATTTTATTTATTTGCATATAAATGTAAATATGTCTGATTTTATTATGTTTAACTAAAAATTAATGTTATTTAATCAATATTAAGTTCCTGTATTATTTAATCTAGGTGGTAACAAAATTGTGCACATTTTTGTCATAAAAAGAGTACTAGATTTCTAATTAGTTTCATTAATTTAGTAATTTCTCTTCTAAAAATAAACTGGAATAATTATCATTTGCTGGCATGACTGATAGAAAGAATAATTTTGCCATTTATCAAATTTCTTAGACTGAAAATATTTGAAAGCATTTTTATGTTGTAAAAACTTGTACTAATTTATAATTGTGGTATATAATATTTTAAATATATTTCAATGATTTATTGTTGTATTTGTTAAAATTCATTTAAATTCGAACACAACTTGAAAATAGCCGACATTTAATTGACATCTATTAGATAGATCCACGAGAATTCACTTTTACAGTCTTGAATCCACTCATCGCGGGATAAAGTTGTAAAGTTATTAATGGAGATTAAAAAGTCAAAGATTAAATGGGATAAAGATCGTAAAAAGAATTCGATTGATCAAATAAGAAAACAGGTCTGTAAATGGCATTATTTACAACACTTCGGTATTAGTTCAGTAACAGCGCCTAACTTTTCATTGAACTACCCAAACAGATAGAGTTCTACTTCAGTGATGCGAACTTGCAAAAAGACAGATTTCTGAAGAAGGAAGTAACTTCATCAGAAGATGGCTGTATGCTAACCTTAGCTAATACATTAAAAAAGAATAAATAAAAACTTAATGAATTAATATTTTAATATTAATATTTTATATTTTAAAATATTTTTAATCATTAAAATATTACACAACTAAAATTGATGAAAGAATAAAACGACCGTTCAGTTGTGGACGTGGAAATGTTTCTTCAATTCAACAAACTTCGGTCTCTCACCCAGAACCTTGGTGACGTCATCACTGCTATCCAATCATCCTCTCTCATCAAGGTGATCATACATTATATGATCATAATAATAAGGAAATTAGTATTTTAAATGTGTTTACTTTATAGTTGAAATATATTTTAATAAAATATTATAAATATGTAACTTAAAACTTAAGTTCTTAAGTTTAAATGTCAGTGTAATCCTTCTATTGCGGACAGATGGATGAAAGTGGAAGGAGGGTTGGAAGGGTGAACAAGTTTCAAGAGCCTCTGGACTCTGATGAAAGAACAGTTTATGTGGTTAGTTGTTGATTGGTGAAGCCATAATGATAATGATTGAATCATCATCACCGCCTACAATAATCTGAAAATATTTTACTCATCCATCTCAAAAACCTCATAGATACACAACCATGGGCATAAATTCTGTGTAGTTATAGTGATTTGTAAAAAAAATTCATAATTAAATACTTTTTCACCCTACTCTTCTTTTTTTCTTTGGCATAAACTGCAATCTCAGGGAGGGGAGGTTCATGGGGTCTACCTTTTTATGCCCCCGCCCCCCCGTCAGAAAAAAAATATTAAAATAAAGTTGTGCTTTTCTTTGACTGGAATCAAATCAACAAGACTGTGTGCCACTTGTTCTCTAAGCGATCTGTGTTCTGGTTGGTCTGGACTCCACTTTTTTTTAAACAAAAAGTTTTAAACTTTCATTTTTATGGCTTGTGGGTGAACTTTTTAAACAAGAAAAGCGAATTATGACCCAGGAATATGAGGTAACAAAGAAGGCATAACCCTTACGTACATGTATCACTTTAAATTAAAAAATTAAAAACTTAACACTCAAAGGAGTTTCTGCCAAGCCACGCCTCCGTCGAGTGGGTGGAGAGGGTGTTCAGGGCGTGTGGAAGGGTGGTGTACGTCAGCCTGCCCAAGTTCAAGTCCACCGGAGACCTCAAGGGTTTTGCCTTTGTCGAGTTTGAAAGCAGGCAGCAGGCTGAACTCGCTTGTGAGGTGTTGTGCTTCGGTGATTTCGATGCTTGCTGCAAAGCAATTCATCAGCATCAAATTCACTATGTGATTCATCCAATTTTTCGGTTTTCTATGCAGAACCATTAAAATGCAGATTTTTTATAATTAATTTTAAATCTGATTATGTTTGTTCTTTCATAAATCCATCATTGACTTACTTTCATTACCTTCATTCATTTCAAGCCATCCATCCATCTATAATTCATCCTCCCACCCACCCATCCATCCATCCAGACGATGAACACTCCACCCTTGTCAGCCCTCTCCAGGAGACCTGGCATGTTTCCAAGAGCCTCCAAGTCGGAGAAACAACTCGAGAAGAAGCTCCAAAGGAATTCAAGTGAATTGTAGCATGCATGCATGGGGGGCGGGAGGGTGAATGTGTGGATAGATGCATGTGTGTGTGTGTGTGTGTGTGTGTGTGTGTGTGTGTGTGTGTGTGTGTATGTGTGTGTGGACACGTGGATAGATGCATGTGTGTGTGTGTGTGTGTGTGTGTGTGTGTGTGTGTGTGTGTGTGTGTGTGTGTGTGTGTGTGTGTGTGTGTGTGTGTGTGTGTGTGTGTGTGTGTGTGTGTGTGTGTGGATACGTGATGGATGCATTCATGTATGAATTAGAGGTCGGACCGGGTACCCGATCTGACCGGGTACCCGCGGGACTCCCGCGGGAACGGGAATGAAAATTAATTTCGGGACGGGAAAAGTCGGGAACCGGGAATAGGTTTTCGGGACGGGAACGGGAACGGGAATCAACATTCAAATCGGGAACGGGAAAAGACGGGAACGGGAATCAACTTTTTAATCGGGAACGGGAAAAACGGGAATAACAGTTATTGGGATTGGATTCTTTAACAATGATTTTTCAGCAAACTTCCAAGTATGGAAATCTTTATTTCATCGATACTCCGTACTTAAAATAAGTATTGAATGCAATGGAAACGTATAACGAAGCCACCATTGCCAATATCAAAATCTCCAACACTACATTTGAAGTTGTTATGATGAGTCCAAAGATTAGGGAGATTAGAACAAATGGGTGATGATGAAAACTTTTCAGATGAAATCAAAATGGTCAGTTATATAATTTTAATTTTATAAATTAATACTTTGAATTTGAATGATTAATTTCCAAATGATTGCTCAGTTGATCATTTCGACAAAAGAAAAGATGCCATTGATCTTATTCGTATGACAGCATGTCTGTTGCATCTCCAGTATGAAAGAATAATAGGAAAAAAGTTTGGGATAGAAAAGAAATAAATACCAAGACTTTCATTAGGGAAATTTAATTCTATTTTGTACAGCCAGACCAAGCTGCAGTGCCTTTGAGAAAAAAATAAATGATGGTTATTTAGACCTATTATGTTTGTTTTTATAATGTAAAAATTATAATAAAATTATTATACTATCAAATTATACGAAGGATTTTATATTTGAAGTTGTGGAGAATAAGAATGTTGTTAAAAAACATATTTCTAACATTATTGAAAAATTAGTAATAATGAACAAAGAAAAAAATTCAGAAGAGGATGAATTGAACAAATATTCACAATTACGTCCCAAAAAAAATTGAAAACTATAAAGATGTTTTATTTTATTGGAGTAAAATGAGCAATTTTAAAATAGTACAAGAAGTAGCCAAAATTTTGTTTAGTATATCTGCATGTTATATTCGCTGTGAACAGAATTTTTCAATATGTAGTTGTTTAACTTCAGACCCTAAATCATCTCATTTGAAAGCTGAAACTCTTAACGGTTTAACCCGTGTGAAAAGCAATAAAGACTTGATTGAATTACTCAAAAACAATACTTTCATTTCAATAAATATTGAAATTTAAATCGTGTTTTTTTATTTCATTAAAAAAAATATTCTCTGATTTTCAAATAATAAATTTTAAGAAATTTTAGAACTAGCAAGTTTGGGACCAGTGAAAACGGCAGCGAAAATGAATAAAAAAACAAAAAGCTTTCGGGAACGGGTCGGGACGGGAAAAAAAATTTCGGGAACGGGACGGGACGGGAATCAAAATTCTGATGTCCCATCGGGAACGGGACGGGACGGGAAAACAAATTTCGGGAACGGGACGGGACCGGGAATGAAAAATCGTCCATGTCCGACCTCTAGTATGAATGCATGACTAGATGCATGAATGGCTTGTGAAATGACAAATGGGGGATGATGCAAAGTTGATGATGTGTGTTCGCCAGGGAGGGATGGGTGCGAGCAGGAGGATGAGATGGAGGTGACTGAGGAAGGTGAAAAGGAAAGGAAGAAGAGGGATGGTGGAGGCAGTGGTGATGATGATGGTGGGAGTAAAACTAGAGATGGTGGTGGTGGTGGTGATGGTGGGAGTAAAATTGGTGGTGTTGGCGGTGGTGGTGGTGATGATAAAGATGCTGGTGATGTGGATACTAAAGATCCTTCTTTGGAAAAAGTTGAGAAGACTGCTCCAGAGGAGAGAAGCAGTGAAAAGAAGAAGAAGAAAAAGAGGAAGTTGAGTAGTGAAGGTGGTGGTAATGATGATGATGGATTGAAGGAGAAGAAGAACAAGAAAAGGAGAAATGAGGATGTTTTAGTAGAGGGTAGTGGTGAGGGTGAAAGTGTAGCTGATGGAAAGGGTGATGATGATGATGCTTTGAAGGATGGAGAGAAAGGGAAGCAAAGGAGGAAAAAAGATAAAACTGTCAAGAAAAAAGAAAATGACGTTGATGGTAAATGTCTAAAGAGGGAAGGAGGAGTGATGGAGGGAAACGAAGATAAAGGAAAGATGGATGACATGATAAAAGAAAACCCTGATGAGGACTCAACCCCGCCTGAAAAAGCTAAAAATAAATCTGAAAAAAAGAAGAAAAAGAATAAGAAAGAAAGTAATAATAATAAATTGAACAATAGTAATAGTAACAATAATGCACCTTCTAAAGGCAGCCAAGCTCCTCGCACGCAACTAAGAGTCATATCGAAGTAAGCCTTGATGATGATGAGGATACTATTATTACTACTACTACTACTACTACTACTACTACTACTACTACTACTACTACTACTACTACTACTACTACTACTACTACTACCACTACTACCACCACCACCACTCGTACTACTACTACTACCACCACCACTTCTAATACTTCTATTACCACCACCACTACTACAACCACACCATCATCATCACCACCACCATCATCATCATCACTAACAACTTTCAGAGCGGAATGGCTGCGTCTGAAACGAGAGTACTTGCAGCAGCAGAAGGAAAAAATGGTCGCTTTAAAACAAAAGATTCGCCAGGTGTCGCAGGTCTTTTCGACCATGAATTGTAACCAGACGTCTAAGCCGTCGTCGTTGATGATGATGATGCCTGCTGCTGCTACTGCTGATGATGATGATGATGGTGCTGCTGGCGGTGGTGGTGATGGTGATGGTGGTGAAGTTAAAACGAATGTTAATGGTTTAGTTGCGAAGGATGGCAAAAAAGAGAATAAGATTAATAAAATAACTAATCAAAGTAATAGCAATAATAAAAGTAATATAAATAATAAAAACAATATTAATAATAATAATAATGATTCTAATGCTGCTACTGCCGCTCTGAGTTACGTGGAGGGCTGCATTTTGAAGGTGACTTTGCAGCAGGCCGTTTCCAAGAAGTGTCTCAAGGTGCATCCACCCACCCATCCATTCACCTAGGCATTCATCCTTTATTTCACCCACCCATCCATTCATCCTTAATCCACCCACCCATAAATTCACCTAGGCATTCATCCTTAATCCACCCACCCATAAATTCACCTAGGCATTCATCCTTAATCCACCCACCCATAAATTCACCTAGGCATTCATCCTTAATCCACCCATCCATCCATTCACCTAGGCATTCATTTTTTATTCCACCCATCCATCCATTCACCTAGGCATTCATATCATCCACCCATCCATCCATTCACCTAGGCATTCATATCATCCACCCATCCATCCATTCATCTAGGCATTCATATCATCCACCCATCCATCCATTCACCTAGGCATTCATCCTTTATTCCACCCATCCATCCATTCACCTAGGCATTCATATCATCCACCCACCCATCCATTCACCTAGGCATTCATCCTTTATTCCACCCATCCATCCATTCACCTAGGCATTCATTTTTTATTCCACCCACCCATCCATTCACCTAGGCATTCATCCTTTATTCCACCCATCCATCCATTCACCTAGGCATTCATCCTTTATTCCACCCATCCATCCATTCACCTAGGCATTCATATCATCCACCCATCCATCCATTCACCTAGGCATTCATATCATCCACCCATCCATCCATTCACCTAGGCATTCATCCTTTATTCCACCCATCCATCCATTCACCTAGGCATTCATATCATCCACCCATCCATCCATTCACCTAGGCATTCATATCATCCACCCATCCATCCATTCACCTAGGCATTCATATCATCCACCCATCCATCCATTCACCTAGGCATTCATATCATCCACCCATCCATCCATTCACCTAGGCATTCATCCTTTATTCCACCCATCCATCCATTCACCTAGGCATTCATTTTTTATTCCACCCACCCATCCATTCACCTAGGCATTCATCCTTTATTCCACCCATCCATCCATTCACCTAGGCATTCATCCTTTATTCCACCCATCCATCCATTCACCTAGGCATTCATATCATCCACCCATCCATCCATTCACCTAGGCATTCATCCTTTATTCCACCCACCCATCCATTCACCTAGGCATTCATCCTTTATTCCACCCACCCATCCATTCACCTAGGCATTCATCCTTTATTCCACCCACCCATAAATTCACCTAGGCATTCATCCTTAATCCACCCACCCATAAATTCACCTAGGCATTCATCCTTTATTCTACCCATCCATCCATTCACCTAGGCATTCATCCTTTATTCCACCCATCCATCCATTCACCTAGGCATTCATATCATCCACCCATCCATCCATTCACCTAGGCATTCATATCATCCACCCATCCATCCATTCACCTAGGCATTCATCCTTTATTCCACCCATCCATCCATTCACCTAGGCATTCATCCTTTATTCCACCCATCCATCCATTCACCTAGGCATTCATCCTTTATTCCACCCATCCATCCATTCACCTAGGCATTCATATCATCCACCCATTATTTCGTTCATATATTCAATTATTTATCCACTCATCCACCAGTGAACTTCTTACTAACTTATCCTCTATTATTATTGACTAAACTCTTCATTCTGCTTCAAAACTATTCATCCATCTATTCATCCGCCCATCTATTCATCCATCAATCTATTCATCCACCAATCTATTCATCCATCCATCTATTCATCCATCCATCTATTCATCCGCCCATCTATTCATCCGCCCATCTATTCATCCATCCATCTATTCATCCGCCCATCTATTCATCCATCAATCCATCTATTCATCCATCCATCTATTCATCCATCCATCTATCCATCCATCCATCTATTCATCCATCCATTTATTCATCCATCCGTTTATCCATTCATCTAACCATCCACTAAATTTGCATGCAGGAGTTGATGGAGGGAGGAGGGGATGGATCGAGGGTTGCCTTTATTGACATGCAGGATGGCCTACTTGAAGGTCTATCTAACAGCTATGTAACAATGTAACATTATAACATCTATTCATTATCTACAAATTAATATATTATTCAATTCCAATATTAATTTTTTAAATAATTTAGTTTCAGTTTAAGATATTTTTATAATATAGAAACAAAATTAAATAATTAAAATAATTGTAAATACTCTTCATTTATATTTACACCAGACCTACTCGAAGGTCTATCTAACAGCTATGTAAAATTGTAACATCTATTCATTTTTTACAAATTAATATATTATTTAATTCCAATATTAATTTTTTAATAATTTAGTTTCAATTTTAGATATTTTTATAATATAGAAACAAAATTAAATAATTAAAATAATTGCAAATATTCTTTATTTATATTTACACCAGGCCACGTAAGACTGAACCAGCCACAAGACGCTCAGGTGGTGAAGTCGCTGTGTCCGCCTGCTATACAGTGTCTGCTGCTCAGTGGTTGGGGGTGGTAATAGTAGTAGTAGTGGGAGTAGTAGTGGTGGTTGATCGTGGTGGTGGTGGAGGTTGTGATGGTGGTGGTGGTGGTGGAGGTTGTGATGGTGTTGGTGTGGTGGTAGTGGGTGTGATGGTAGGGGTGGTGGTGATGGTCGTCGTGACTGTGGTGGTGAGGTTTATTAGTTTTTTAATAATCAATATTTTGTTTTATTATTATTATTATTATCAATATTATTGTGTTTGTCATGCAGGTGAGGATGAGAAGTCTTACTGGGACAAGATATTTGCTGACCGGGAAAAAAGACTTTCTTCTAAGAGTAAAAACAAGAAGAGAGGAAAAGATAAGGTTATCATTGTTTTTTTCATCATTTTAATCTGGTGTTTTTTTTCTACATTTGTATTGCCTGCTCAATCATTATCATCTCCATCATCATCATCATCTCCATCATCATCATCTCCATCATCATCATCTCCATCATCATCATCTCCATCATCATCATCTCCATCATCATCATCTCCATCATCATCATCTCCATCATCATCATCTCCATCATCATCACCATCATCATCATCTCCATCATCATCATGTCCATCATCATCATCATCATCTCCATCATCATCATCATCATCTCCATCTTTGTAGGTTGTCAAAAAGGCGGATGACTGTGTCGAGTTGATCAAGAAACACCAGCATATCCTATTTGAATGATGGTGGTGGTGATGAGGATGATGATGTTGATGATGATGATGATGATGATGATGATGATGATGATGATGATGATGATGTTGAGGATCCGAGTGTGAAAATAAGGATGAAAATGATGAGGCTGATAAGGATGAAGATGATGAGGCTGATACTGATGATGATGGTTATGAATCTTAAATTATAATATTTTCATTATTGTCAGTGATGAGTAAAAAGTAAAACTTTTCTCGCTTCTTTTATTAACAGTAACTTTTCATATATATTTCTATGTTTTCACCAATAAAAGCATTCACAAGTATAAATTTAGCTCGTAGTTTAACTTTAAAATAGTATACTCATATTTTTTGTTTAACTTGAAATTTGAAAAAAATGTATAATTAGTAAAGTAAATATAACTTTTTTTTTGAAAAAATATATTAATTTTAAATATTAAAGACTATAATATAAATATCAATTAATAGTTTAGCAGTTCATCGGTACTCAACCGCTGCTACCTGTATCAGCCGAGAGCACAGGTATTAATGCAATCCACAGACTCCTGTATCCAAAACAATATTCATACGTTGAGATACATTTTCAAAATTTCTAAACTATGCTTTATATATATTTTTAATAAAAATCAACAGAGAATAGCTTTAAAGGTCGCTTAAGATATTGCTAGTATGAAAGAAAGAAATAGCGGGGAGAGAAATAAGAAAGGATGGGTTAATTTCCGAGGTATCTTGGCGATGTTGGTGTTGGTGGTTGCGGCAGGTCTGCGGGATGTGTCTGGCAAGGGCTACTTGCACGCGTACGACTGGATGGAGTACGACAAGTTCGATGAACTCGACGACCGCATGATGGCCGTCAACGAATTCAACTGCGCCTCCAAGTCTGCCAGCGAACTCAGACTGCCTGCCGACTCGGTGGCTCAAGTGCCCATGTTCAACCGACTGCTCAGTTACATTGTCTACCCCAACAGAACCAAGCTTCTCCACACGCACAATATGGCCCTGAACCGGGCATTCTTCTTCAGCTACATCTTCCAAAAACTTGGCGCTTCTGATCAATTTCCCCAACAGCCGGGCTTCCTGTACTACTACTTCTCGACGATTGCCGATGTCTCCGCAAACCCCGACAACATCAACGGATCTGGTATTTTCTTCGATAAAGATAGCGCTTTTGCAACGTGGTTCAAAACACTGCCCTTCAACACGACCCTCCCTCTCTTCGGGCCAAGAGCTTACCGTTTCGATGACTACAACGAACCCACCAACTGGATCAGAGAACCAACCAACCGCACCATCAACGCCTTCGACAACGGCGCAGGCGAGAATTACACGCTCAAATCGTACAAGATCAACCAGTGGTACGACCTATTCCTGCCTGACCAGGAGGTTGACAAAGCGGAAGATTCAAAAAAGAAATTTCCCTACGGAATCGGCATAAAGTACTCGAACCAGACTGGAAAGTTTGAGTCGGACGTATTCAAGTCGTACATGATCTACGGGCCGCCATCTCCCGGTCAGAAGGACACCGAGCACTTGCCGGTCCTCTTCACCGAGCCCTACTTCGACTGCGGCCGCTCGAACCGATGGATCGTGTCGGCTGTGGCTCCCGTGGTCGACTTCATTCCCCGATACTTGGAGTGGTTTCATTTGAGAAGGAACACGTTAGTCGTGTGTTTATGTTTTTTAAAAGATTTATTAATATACAAAAATATGTTTCTAGTTACTTAAAACATCTTATCTAGATTGTGTAATTCATAAATATTAATAAAAAAATATTTTTATTTTACACATTCAGCCTATTTGATCCTAATTAAAGATGACTTGTAAATCTCATCAAATATTTATTTTGTAACCTTCTAAAAACATAATTACCAAGCCATTTTGCTTCCCTCCAGTTACACAGCAGTGACAACGATGAACATGGAGTTTCTGGACATCGACTTCAACCCTTGTCCCTTCAGTATGGGCCATGTGGGTCCCAACTACCTCAACAACATCACCCGCTGCAAACCCACCACTATTGTGAGTTATAGACTATAAGCTATATAGCCTATAGTCTATAACTTATATAAGATATAGTCTCATTGCATCTTTAAACTGTTTAAAATGCATTTTATTTCATTTGTATTCTTTTTTAATCAAAAGTTTATGCTATACGTAAAATATAGTCTCCACTTATTAAATCTTAGCGAAAAATATTATCGAACATAAAAATCTTCTGTAACCAAGAGATATTACAAATATCTAAAAACTACACACAAATCTTAAAATTTAATGCGATCATTCAACCTTCAGTGTGAGCCCTTGTACGGCTGGGGCTTCAGAAGAGGAGGTTACATATGCATGTGCAAGCCAGGCTACAGACTGCCTCCCTGGCAGATAGGTCCTTTCCTCGGAATCGAAATCGAAAGTGCAACGTACTGGGAATATCAGAACGGATTTGATTGCATTCCAGTCGAATGTTGGTTTTTCAAGGATCTAATTTGATCTAAAGTTATATTTTTAGAATAGTTTTTAGTATGATTTATTATTATATTCTTAACTAAACCATTATACAAAATGGATTTTCATTTGTTTTATATTTCAAAGTTTTTTCTATAAAGCGTGATTATCTAACAGCAATCATCAATATTTGAACCCACCCACAACCAGTGAGGGTTGTGATTCCGGTCATAAGAAACAACGGCACGGCTGGAACTCCAAACTTTGACATAAACAAGAGAAAGAAAAGAAGTTTGGAAGATGAAGAAGACGAAGATGAGGAAGAAGAAGAAGAGGAAGATTTGAGGACGAATGAAGAGAAGTATGGAATTGACTGCAAGCGTCCCGAGAGAGCGAGGAAGACTGACCGAGCCCTGATGCACATCCCTGCGAAGGTTCAACAGTCCAGAATCCTGAACAAGAAGCTGAGACTATTGCGAATGTTCAACTTGAAGGAGAGTCGTGTGCAGGTCGAGAGGCAAGGAGGCGCCATGGTTACAGTGCAAAAGGTGGTTCCAAGGGTCTCCCACTATTACCACCTCCAAAATATCACCAATCGCAAGATACAGTTTGTGCCCAGGTAGAGCTGAAGTTTTTATTTAAAATTATTAAATAAATAACTTTAAACGATTTGTAAAATTCGAATTCAATACGATAATATATTTACGTAGTCATGACCTTGTCTCTGCCTTAAACCACCAGATACGACAAGGAAAGCTTGAGATTCAGAAGGAGGGTGAAGAGACAGGCATTCGACGAAACAGCCCACAGAAGAATGACTGAAATCCTCAACTTCAAAACGTCCGTTAATGGCGACACTTGCAAAAACTTTAAAAAAGAAGAGCTCTACCTGCCCGGAGATGTGGGCTACAACGTCGATAAAGCCTTCAGCAACCAAGCGAGGACAGCTCTACGACTCTCGCACTTTTTGAGCAACTTCTTGCAGAATGTCGACAAGTATGAAGAGTATGGGAACCTGAGGGGAGACCGTCTTTTAAACAAGGAGCAGGTTGGTAGAGCTTTACAGGATCATCGACTTCATAGAAGAATAATTTTTTGATTTTGATTTAATTTAGAACATTTAAATCATATTTTTAATGATATGTTTTAATATTTTAAACTTTAAATCAACGTTTTACAAAAAATTTTAAAAAATATATTCACACCCATTATTTAAGCAACTCGAAAACCACTCAACCACCAGATCTTCGGAGAAGTGCTGGCCAACACGATGGGTGACTTGAAGATGAAGGGCAGTGGCGTCTTTTTCGACCTGCACAAGTTCATCACTCAAGACGGTAAAACCAAGGAGCTTTTCGGACCATACGCCTATCGGTACGAAAAGCCACCGGATGAGAACAGCCCTAACAACGACGTGGCAAACACCAACTTCCGAGCGATCGACAAGGCGGGTTTGCCTAATAACTACATCGACGAGCCTTGGTTCAAAAACATCAAAGAGAGATGGCAGTCAAACACTTACGGTCTCTCGAGGATCCGTGAAAAGTTGCGCATCAGAAACAACCAGAATGGAACCAGTCAGGTGTGCATTGAATTTTATTTCAACAAGTTTATGTAGCACACAACACTTGAGTGAAGTTGAATCTCGAGATTAATTTTTCATCATCAAACACCGCAGATTGACTTTCTTCTCTACCCCATGTACTACCAAGCACCAAACGTCGAAGATGGACTGTGGTCAGTGCCCTACTTCATGTGTGATGGAGATGTGGACGAGTGGGTGGTCACTTACTCAACACCCTTCTTCGGTCTTAACTCTGTCGGCAGTGACATCGAATTCAAGTGAGTTCAACACGTGCCAATCTCAAAGCATTAATTTTAATCAAAACTAGTTTGTATTAATTTCTTCAAATAAATAATGGAATAAATGGTTCTAAATAAATATAAAATAAATAAAACGATTCTTTTTTCCTTCAGGGGTGTGGTGACGGTGGATGTGAGGTTGGATGAGCTGGATATAGTTCAATGTCCTCAAGACTACTTCGTTCCTAACGCTTTCAAAGACACCGCCAGATGCCACTATGAGTCTACCTACGTAAGCAGATGTGATAAGACTCGAAAGTTGTAAAACCAATTTGTATATACAATTTTGAAACTTTTGATCATTTCATTTATAAAACTATTAGTAATTACTTTTTTTCCAATTCATAAATGTATTTGGGCATTCAATCTCACGAATATAACTGACAAAAATACCAAGTTTTACCCTAATTAATTAGAAACCATTTCACTACCACCATTATAACCTAATAACCACCATTCTCCAGCTCCACCACCATTCAACAACCAACTCTACAGTGCGTCCCGATAATGGGCTGGAAGTTCAAGATAGGCGCCTACAAGTGCAACTGCAAGGTCGGCTACGAGTACCCCTTCAACGACAACCAGTGGTACTTCGACGGGCAGACGATGGAAGAAGAGTACCGCAAGTTGATCACCGGAGACGAGCAGACCAGGTGATTGAAATGGGGTTTTTATTTTTTGTTTTGAGGCTTTTGTTGTTAAGGCAAATTGAGCTTAGTATAGGTATTTTGCTATTTAAGGGAAATACTGTGTAGTTTTCTGATAATTTACTATATATAGTAAGTAACTATTTATTTTGGTATACCTGAATTGAAGAGAAATAATAAAAAATCTACCTTAAATCCGTTTCAGGTACGATAACCTTGTATGCAGAGTGTCGATATCATCACATCTCTTCTCTAACCTCCCCCTCATCATCTTTTCAATTGCCATCATCACCTATCTACAGCATATTGTTTACTAAGCTAGATAATTGATTTTTAAACAAATGTTTTATTCATGTTAACTGTTTTTCTTGTTTTTTTAGAAAATGATACTTAGAATAATTTGTACTGGCTCTTTTTAACGAATTATCAAAGTGTGTTGAATCGAGGCTTTTAAAATTAATGAATTCCTGCTTCTGTATTTATAAAATTATTTTAATGATCATTAAATAAAAAAATACTTGTGAGCGTTCAGTTAGTGAATAAAAACATGTAAACGGAAGATCATCACACCCACTTGTCGAAGACTTTGACTACATTATTTAAACCCAAAACGAAGTTTTATTTTATAATTAAAAGTTATTCACGATATATCGTCATTTGCTGGAACATCAGTAGGCCACTTGTGCGTTGCAAAGGTCGTAGTTGCAAGTGCAGACGACTCCGGGGGCGTAACCATAGACCAACTCACAGCCTAGAAAAGTGGTTCTCTCGCCACAATATCTGTGCTCCATTCCGTTGAGCGCTTGATGATGTTGCGTTGGATTTACTCTACGTTAATAATAGTGTACTGTATTGTAATGTAATGTATTGAGTAGGTTTTAAGTGATGTTTGAGAATGAAAAATGGTAAGGTGTAGAATATGACAGTTTCGCCTAATTTAAATGAAAATTTCAACATTATTAAAAGGTTAGAGCATATACTATTTTCTATTTGATAAGTTGTTATAAAGCAAAACAACAATGAAAACACATGTTCGTAGCATTATGAAGTATAGTAGCATTTTTCAATATTCCATGATATTCTCACCAGAAACGGCAATCACACACATAGTTATTCCAGTGTCACAATTCACAATCTTCGTATAGAACTTTTTGAATGGATAGTGGCAAGACATGCTGTTTCTCGAATAAATATTCTCAAGACCACACTCATAACACATTATTGGAAAAACAGATTTTATGTTCAAAGAAAAGTAAAGAAGAAAAAAGACTAAACTGAATTTTGCTTGTACTAATATTTTATCTTTAGTGTTCATTAAACTCATTTTGAGTATTTTACAACTCCTATTCATGCAAAAAAGACGTAAAAAACAAAAGATAAAAGACTAGTTAAACAAAAATGCATATTGTTTTTTAAAATACAAACTTAATTTTTAAAATACATGATAAATCTGGAAAATCTTTTTTTTATACATAATTAATTAGGGGTTTTAAAATAAATTAATAGATCTAAATTTAAAAAAAAATTAAATATCTAAGTTCATTTTCGACAAAAGTTATAGTTAAATTATATTTTAGTTTATTGCAAATTTAAAGTTAAGATGAAATATCTTTAAAACTTTAATTGCCACAAATGTTCACTGTTTCAAGAACTTCTCTGATCAACGTCACAAGAAGAATGATGGTTTTTAAATTCTCTTACAATTATTTATTTTAGAATATTATAAAAGGTTTATATTATTTTTTTTCATAATTATAAGCAACAGGTATTCATAAAATGAGCTGAATAATTATTTTTTTTACTCATTTTAATTATTAAAACTAATCAGATTCAAACTATTGATCCTGCAGACTCAGGCTGGACCAATATCACAGTGCATTGATAAAAAGCTGAGAGAACACTTAGATGTATGTGTTTTGTTTATTTATAAAATAAAAATTTACATGATTAATTATTAAATAAATAGTATATTATTATTTTTTTCAGCCATCACATCTAGAAATCTTGAATGAAAGTCACAAACACAATGTTCCTAAAGACTCAGAAACCCATTTTAGAGTGGTTATTGTTTCAGAGCATTTCAAAGAGTTAAATTTAATGAAGGTTTATGATTTTTAATATTTTATCATATCAATTTGATAAACATTTTCAAAAATTGAATAATAGAAGTTTCAAAAATATGGGTTTTGCATAATCTATTTATTTTAACTAAATCCCAAAATAATTTATTGAAGAGACATCGTCTGGTTTATGATGTTTTGAAAGAGGAAATGCAGGCTGGAGTACATGCTCTTTCAATTGTGGTACTATTTTAAGAGCTTATTTTTATCTATACACTAGATTCTAATGGTTAGAATCTACTGATTAGATTAAAACAACACAATTTCTAGAAATTTTATGCAGATTTACAACATTTATAATTATAAAAATAATTTTATTTCACAAATATATATTTTTTTGACAATTCAATATTTATTTTTTACTTTTAGGCAAAGACAGAATCGCAATGGCAGCAGTCAGACAAACAATGTGGATCATCACCACCATGCTTGGGGGGTGGAGCTAGATGATTTTTTTAAATGTGTCAATACCATAGATATCCTACAAACAACAAGTAGTATACTATATCTATGGTCAATACATTTTTTTAATATGGAACAAAAAGGGATAGGGTAAAATATGGGCAGAAGAGCTAGAACCATAGATATAGTATATATACTACTTGTTGTTTGCAGGATATCTATGACTAGAACAAAAAAGTATAATATAGTTTTTGATATTGTTTTGAAATAATTTTATAAGTATTTTAATTTTATTTTTAGTATTTGAAAAGTAAAATTGGTCGAATTTATCTATAAAAGTCTTACATTTAAAAAGTAAAAATTAAACGCCAAGTTATTTGATCTGCTGTCTGTTGCTATGCGTTTTAGTAAAACTTGCTTAAATAAAAAATGGATAAGAAGCTTTACTTTTTAGGCATTACTTATTTAATTTTAAGCTTTTATTTTATAAAGATTGACAGCGTCAGTAGTTATTGGGCTGATGATATTTCTAAAGTATTTCACGAAATACTTAAGTTCTATTCAGGAATTGATCAGCTAGCTATCGAAATGAAGAACTGGAAAATAGATAAAATAAATTATGACTCTCATAGACTAGTTCAAGATGTAGCTTCAGCCATTGGTTGAGTGATAGTATTTGATACATATATTCCTCATTTAAAATTTAAATAGTAATAATATATTTTTATATTTATTTCCAATTCTTTTAAGATAAAAAATATGAGTCTGTTCAAGATTTGCTAGATACATTCAAATCGGAAGTAGATGCAAATTTGGTTGATATTGCGGATAACAAAAATAATGGAACTGAAAGGTAATGGTTCTAATGAAAGAAATTAACTCTTTACTATCAGTGTTTTAAATCGATTCAAGATTACAACTAAACTACGCTTTTAATAGTTAAAAGAATAATTAATTGAACTTAAAATTTGAAAAAAACTAATTTATTGAATCAACTACAGTCTGCAAACAAGCGTCTTTGACGGCACTGACGGTAGAAGAATCCATTATGGTTCACTCTGGACTGGGCAATTCAGTTCATTCATGCAGCAAATCCGTGAAAAAGCCCCAATTATTAGTCTTATTAACTATTTATTTCAATTATACATCTTCTATTAAAATGAAATATATTCTTATGTAACTTGAAACATTTTTTAAATATTAAACTAAAAAAAGTAATGCACATCTTCCATTAAAAAAATTAAAAATACACTCCCACCATTTAAAACCAAAAGCAACCTTTAAACTCTTCTACCACCGACAACGCGCCCTACACGACAGGGTGTTCATAGGCACGCATGACGGCATCCTAAGGGTGCACCCTCACGAGGGAGATTCAATCAAGGAGGAAGACATTGAGAGGAGGATAGAGGAGGATGGCAAGAGTAGGATCAATGTCAGGAGGAACCTATTGCCTCAGGCGTTCAGACTCGAAGATGAGATATTGACCTATCTGGGTAGAGATGTGGGATTTGGAAAGTAGAATCAATAATTTATAATGAATTCATATATTTCATTGTATGAGATTTGATATTTTTGGTTTATGCATTAAACGATTTTTTCCAATTGAAATAATTAAAATTCTATTTAGAGTTAATTGTAATAGAAACTCTAACGAAAAATTAAAAAATATTATACTTGGTAATGCATCTAATCAAAAAATGAAAATGGCGTTTAAAGATAAAGAAAACGCAAGTGTGATGGCGATAGCCGGTGAGGATTTTTCGATATCAGAGGCGGAGTGGGAAGCGGAAGAGGAAGAAGAGTTGTATGAGTTCCTTGATGACAAGAAGAAAGTTAAAGAAACTTTTTATTCATCCATCCACAATCATCCATCCGTCTACATCCACCCATCTATGTACAACCATCCATATCCATCCACAACCTCCTCCAGCTATTGATCGAAGAAGTGGAGTTTCGTCTGGAGTCGTGGTTCATTGGCAAGCCAAACGACCGCGAAGTTGTCATCATCATCGACAACAGTCTGTCCAAGATAGGAGACGTCTATTTTCCGTTCGTTTGAAAGATACACATACGAACAGACACACACACACACACACACACACACACACACACACACACACACATACTGGCACAAACATACAGGAGCGACTTGTGGAAACGAAGTGCAGAGGTTTTAATAAATTCCTTCAGCGAAAAAGTGTTCTTCAACGTTGTAACATCGTCATCCATGGTGTGGGATCTTGACGGTTGGTTGGTTGGTGGAATGGGTTGAGGATAAGTAGGTGTTTGGTTAGATAAAATAAGTAGAAGGATTATTTAGTGTGTTTGATTTGATTGTGGTTAAGAGTTATATACAACTAAAGAAAAAGCCTAAATTTTTTTATTCCCAATATAAAACCTGAAAATGCTCCATAAAGCATTTCATTTTTGCACATTGTTGTAACTCCATTTGAGTAGCATCAACACACTATCATCTCCACAATGCCCACCACAACCAAGGCAAAACGATAGACCACAGTACGAAAACGTTGCTATGCGAAGCGCCCCTGCCCTGCTTCGAAGGAGACCAGGAGTGCCAGTCGTCAACAGCCATCTGCAACCTCTACCAAGCGAACGTCCTGAACAAAAATAAGGCTATCCGAATGATTAGGAGACTCAAGAACCGTGGAGGAGCCGACCTGCAGTTTGAATATTTATTAATTTATTTTTTTTCGATTATTTATTTAGTATTTTTCATATTTTATTTTATGATATTTTGTCAATATTTAATTTTCAAAATTAACTTTTATAATTTTTTATTTCAAAAAATAATGACAGATGAAAGGAATATTTTTTAAAATAAAAAAAGTTGAGTGAATGATTTGTCATTCTTCCATTTTTACTTCCACAGTCGGGCATTTTACATGGCTTTTGAGTTGTTGAAAGAAGGCAAAAGCTGTTCAAAAATGGTCTTTCTAATAACCACGACAAGTGACGTAATAAACGACGTCAGATGTAGCTCAGGTTTTCAATAATCTTCCATTCTAATGGAACATTCTATACAACATTCTATACAACATTCTATACAACATTCTATACAACATTCTATACAACATTCTATAAAACAATCTATACAACATTCTATACAAAATTCTATACAAAATTCTATACAACATCTATACAACATTCTATACAACAGTCTATACAACATTCTATACAACATTCTATAAAACATTTAGTACAACATTCTATACAACAGTCTATACAACATTCTATACAACATTCTATAAAACATTCTGTACAACATTCTATACAACATTCTATACAACATCTATACAACATTCTATACAACAGTCTATACAACATTCTATACAACATTCTATACAACATTCTATACAACATTCTATACAACATTTTATAAAACATCCATTCACGTATTCACCTCAACACCAAACGCTTAACCCCCACACAAAACACCATGTCCCAGGCGCTAACAGCTACTTGGAAGAGAACGAAAAGCTCTTCTTTCCAGGCGACCACTGCAAGTTCTCGCCCAACCGCCTCTTCATCGACGTCTCCATCCTGCAGTACTTGAACCAGCATTCGGTGAGTGGTGCGTGTGACTGGGGATGGTCGGGTTCTTTATAGTAAAATAAGTGGTTTTTTGTTTTTACCGTAGTTTTGAATTAATTTAGATTTGTTTGGTTTATCAATCAATCAATCAATCAATCAATCAATCAATCACTAATGATTTGTATAGCGCCCTTTACTAAGTGAACAAAGGCGCTCTTCAAATAAATTTGTTAAATAAAACGGTTTTTAGACCATTACCAATATATGTATATATATAAATTAAAATATATATATAAACACACGATCAACCTCAATAATCCAACCTCACCCACCCCACCATGACAATCACCGCCAAAAAATCACTATCACCATAAATAAAAAATTCTTTCATCAACACAATACCAACACTCATACCACAGCACAATCATTACCACATCATCCTCAAAACACAATCATCATTCTTCTCAATTTTCTGTCTTGCCACTGGTGCCGAGGCTGCGAAAGAGGGTGAAGGAGAAGTCTTTGCCAACGCTGGTACTGCTGCTGCTATGGAAAGCTTTCTCCTTTATCCTTTCTCCTTGAGCGCTTTGATTCCCTGCGGCCATCTTGGTCTGCTGCGGCCATTCTCGACAGATTCAAAACAACCAACATTTGAACTAAAAACATTCTAATTAATTAAATTTAATTTTTATTTAGACTTTAGATTCTAAAATTTTAATATATTATACCCAAAACCGTTTATTCCACAAATTTATTTGAGCGGCTGCCAAAATGGCAGCCGCTAACCAAAGAATTTCATTATCCTTGATAATTCATCTATGTAGTCATTCATTCATTCAAAATTCTTCCCTTCGTCCACAAATGTCTTCATTCATCCACAAATGTCTTCATTCATCCACATATGTCCTCATTCATCCACAAATGTCTTCATTCATCCACAAATGTCTTCATTTATTCACAAATGTCTTCATTCATCCACAAATGTCTTCATTTATTCACAAATGTCTTCATTCATCCAACATTCCCTTCTTCATCAAAAATTCCTTTCTTTATTCATACATTCCTTCATTCCTCCATACATTCTTTCCTTCATCCACCTGTTTCCCAGGTTGACATCCAATTACTGGTCACTTCTCTGAGCTACTTCCAATACCTCAAAGTCAAAGATCTGGCCTGTCGAAACGGAGGAATAGCTTTGTGGGTCAACCAATCAACTTCGTTGTTCGATCAGTTTGACCTATATAGCCGTCTGGTGCACTATTCCACGCCAAGAACTAGCAAATCTCTGGAAATGAGTTATTTTCTTTCCACCTATCAGTACCCTCAACTCTACCTCACCCAGCCCATCTATGTCGACAAGTCAGCTTCCTTTTTGGAATTTATTCGCTTTTTCAATTAATAAAGTAACAAATAAAAATTATAAATCACCAATATTCCTTCAATATTCAATTAATAAATAATAATATGATTAAAATCTAAATTATAACGCATCATGTATATTCATTTGAGCTACTTCATTTTCTTAAAGCAACAACCCATTGTCTCTCTCTGGCGACGACATTCTCGGCGTGATCGGCTTCGAGTTCAATTTCGGAACGATCTACTCACTCCTCAACTCCCTCTTCTGGAACAACGCCAACTTCTTTCTCGTCCGCCCATCCACCCTCAGCATCCCCCTCCACAGCACCTTCATCCCGCCTTTCCAGGTGCCTTTTGACGTGGTGATGATGATGATGGCGATGATGATGAAGATGATGATGGCGATGATAGCGATGGTGATGATGATGATGATGACGATGATAATGAATATTAGGATAACAATGATGATAGTGGTGATAATGATAATGATGTCACACAGAGGTTCATGATGTCACTCAAGGAATACACGGATCCAATGGGAAGTCTGGAGGACTATGGCACGATAGAGGAGGTGCTTGCAGTGCATCGTCTGATTATGCATCGTTTAATTATGCATAGAATACCTCATTATGCATTCATGAATAATTTTGAGCTACAAAATTGTCAACTTATTATATTGTCGTATAAGAATGGAGAGCCTAGACACGATTTTTTTAAAGAAACTTATGTGTAAGCCATGAAACCTAAAAGACATCCTCGATAATGAGAAAATAATTCTTCAATAAATGTTAAATATTTTTTAAAAAATTATTTTTAAGCAGCATGCCACTCTCCTCCTTCGAAGATAGTCTTGGAGCGCAAGCATGCTAGTGTCAAAGTGGAGTCGTTCATGCAACCCACCCACCTGACGAGTAATGGCTTCTTCACGACGTCGTCGTCATCATCGTTGCCCTCCCTCCATTACAGATTCGCCCCTATCAAAAGTGAGTATTAAACTAACATTGAAAACTATTATTTTTTATTAAACATTTTTTGGATCTATTTTTGATTTATAATTTTAAAAATCGAATTTAAAAACTCTTAACATGACCAAACGCACATGCGAACACACAAAAACAAACCCACATGCAAACAAACACACATGAAAAAAACACACATGCAAACAAACACACATGAAACAAACACACATGCAAACAAACACACATGCAAACAAACACACTTGAAACAAACACACATGCAAACAAACACACATATGCGACATTCCATCCCAGGCCTAGATCTCGTGCTAGGCTTTATAAGCCAGCACGACGTGAGATTGAAGCTGGTACCTGGCACGCAGACACAAAACGCAAGCAACTACCTCCTATCCACGCTCTCCCTCGCCGACATCAAAGCACACGACTACGATGATGATGTCGGCGAGGAAGACGATGCAGGAATAGCCGACTATGGCTTCAATAAGAAAAGCGATAAGAATATATTCAGGCACATCAACTACGGGTATGACTTTGTGAAAGACGGAGCTAGGGCTACCAACACATCTAATTCTACTAGCAGTTCCAATGTAACCACAAGGGTCGTTACTCCCAGCAATGTAACCACAAGGCTCGTAACTTCCAGCAATGTAACCACAAGGGTCGTAACTCCCAGCAGTGTAACCACAAAGGTCGTAACTCCCAGTAATGCAAGTTCCACTTTGAATGCGAAGAACAATCCACCTGTCGCTGCCATTGTTGCTCCCGTTGTTGTTGGAGTTGGCAGTTACGACGACGACACCGACTCTCTGAGCGACTTCGAAGACAAGCGCATAGGCGTGATGTTCGCCGAGAGAGCGTTCAAAGAGGCGCGAGACTTCGGGAAACAGTACTCTGGAGAGGCGCACACCCTGCGCGGAAAACTCACCGACGATCCGTCCAGTTTCCTCATCCCCGAGGCCTTGTGCGTGTGTTTTGCATGTGATGATGTTATGCTCATAAAAACGTTAAATTTGTTACACTTTCATTAATTAATATAATTATTAGTTAATTAATTCTAATTTACTCAATTAATAACATTATTACTTAATTAGTTTCAATTTTATTAATTAATATAATTAGTATTTAATTATTTAAATTTCATCAATACATATAACGATTATATGATTATATCATTTTAATTTAAACGCGCATTCTAAAGAGCCGAGCTGCAGGTGACGAACCAGTTGAAGTTGCTGTGGAAGAGGCTGCTCAGGACGCCAGTGACTAGCGATTCCAAGATCAGGTTTGATGACCTCATCGTCTCCAGGAGTCTCATCACCACGAATGGAGTCTTCAGAACCAGTCCCGAAATATTCGTCAAGCAACCCTACATGCACTCGATCTATCAGTTAGTTTCCATCTAAAAGATTGTTGTTTATTGTGTGATTGGTTTAGTTTTGGATTTTTTGAAAAATGTGAACTTATTATTTTTAGTTATTTTTTTATTCCTACCCTTCCCTCAATCATCATCACCCCCACTACAGTCACCGCTGGTACAAGGATGCAGTGGCGAACTACAGCCAGATCTCCTTCACTCACGACTACAGCGTCAGCGCCAACAGAACCACCACTGGCACATCGTTCTCGCTCGGGAAGGTCATTCCTCTTCCTTGCTCAGGTGCCTTCTGGAATTATCTGACCGCCAAGAAAACTCATTAAAAGCTTCAATATGGTTTTGGTAATATCGAGGAGAAAAAAATGTTGCTTCAGATTACAATAAAATACAATATTCTAATGTATAAATGAAATGAGTAAACGAATTCATAAACGCATGTCTGCTAGCTTATTCGTTAGAGTTAGAGCACTGTGGGCTTTTAATGCATATGCCAAATTTATTATCATTAGAAAGTTTTAAATACTTTCAATTCTAAGAAAAAATCTTATATGAAATAAATTCGAATAGAATGTATTTTTTAATCGATTAATTTGATTTAAAAAAAAGTACAATTTAAACATTCGCCTGCACGATGGTGAATGTGGAATCGTTCCATCACAAGGTTTCGAGTGCATGGAGAATATGTTCGGAGTGGTAAAGGTTCAACTCTCCTCCACCAAGTTCATCAACCGCCTCACACGCTTTCTCAACGTGAAGTACAACTCGATTTGTGGCACTAAGGATCAAAGGTTGATGGGGGGGGGGGTAGATGTTTGAGAAAGGTGGTGAGATGTTTTAAAATGTTTGTGCGATGAGTGGAGTTTTTGAAAGGGCTGGGTTGGTTTAGGTGATGCAGAATGAGTTTAGAGGATTTTCAGGTGTTCTTGCGATGGTTGGTAGAGGTTAGTAGTGAGGTGAATTTAAAGAAAAGTTTCGTTAAATATTGATTTTTAATCTTTGCTTTCTTGCGCCACTCACAGATGCCTTATCTTAACAAACAACCTTGACATTGAGTTGGACTTGAGAATTATGGAATCTCCGGAAGAAAAAACGCTGGTGAATCTGGAAGAGTTATTTCCTGAAGTAGTAAGAACAATGAAAGAAAATAAAATAATCAAGGTACAGAGAAGCCAAAAGTTGCATTTGGACTGTTCCAAAAAGCAGGGTTACATCTACACTAACGAGGAAAACAAGTACCTCTATACGATAAAGCAGGTCCATTCAATCATTTAATTTATTATATAAAACATTAAAATTTAATATAAATTTTTACTTTGAATTGGTTGTATTTTTTATTTGTTCAATTTCAATAATTTGATCAATCCATTCTAGATGAATAAACTGAGTCTACCCTTTTGGTCTGGGTCATGTGTGGAGACGAGTGAAGAATGGGCGGTTGACAGGGAAGTGGGACAGACCATAGACACAATAGTCACAACAGATTCCAAGTGCTCTAGCAGCAAGACCCACTTCATGTCCATAATCGACACTACACTCTACTTGGCGGTTATATACGACATCAAGGAGCATTCGAAGTGCGACAAAGTGTCGAGGACTCTCAATGAGTACGTGCATGCTACTTCCCCTCAAAACCTAACTTGCTACAAGCCAGTCTTCGTGCCAATTCCTTGCACTGTGTCAGCATCCAACCGCCCTTCATCTTGTTTATTACTGATCTTAATTGTTTTGGCATTTTATAGTTACATTCAAATTTAATTATTTTATTTATTAGGCTCAAAGAAATTCGATTGATATAAACTTTTTGTATTTTCAAGTATTTCTATGCTGACGTTTAGTGATATACATTTCGAATATTTATTTACTTTTAGTCGTCTGTTAATTTTCGGGCCGTTTTGTTGCAAGATTCATATCAAAATGTACTTTTAAAGTTTGCTATGCAAATATAGCTTATGAGTTTATGTTGACTATTGAAATTAAGAAACATTTTGAGGTTTTTTATGAAAAATACTGCAAATATGAACAATAATTCGAATAATTCGCCCCTCCGTCGCGACTGTCCAAGCTCCAATCGCTCGCAATCGGTAACTAGAGCGTCTACAACTCTCACCAGGTCTAACTCATTTCCTCAATTATCCTTCCGAGTCGTGGAAAATAAGCAAGAAAAGCAAATAAAAACTAAATATGAAGAAAATACTGAAGATCCAGCTGAGACAAATGGACTGGAGGAAGGCCAGGCGGAAGTTTCAGATGAAACTTCAAGTTCAGAGTCTCCCAGAAACATGGGAGACAGTGATGAGCTGTTTGTTCCAGCGTATTGTGTTGGTTACACCAGTGATGAGGCAACTAAAAGTAATCCAAAGAATAAAAGCAAGCATAAAAAGGTTCACATACAAGCTAAAAATTACCTAACAGATTCTTTATTGGGTAGTGGAAAAAATATTAAATTAGCAGAGGTTGATAGAAATTGGCAAAATAAGAAAACATCTTTAAAAGAAAGACTTGCGTATATGTTCAATAATGATTTGCTAGCAGATGTCAATTTTGTGCTCATTAAAGATAAAGATGAAACAAGTTCTAGAACAATAATTCCTGCACACAAGTTTGTTTTATCAATCAGCAGTTCAGTCTTTGATGCCATGTTTAATGGTCAGTTGTCAGACCAATCTGGCAAGCTGGAGGTAATTGAAATCACAGACATTGATTCAGCTGCCTTTCTCAATCTTTTGAAATTTTTCTACACAGACCAAGTAACTCTTTGCCCCGAAACAGTAATGGCAACACTTTATGCTGCCAAAAAGTATGCTGCAAGTGTGCTTGAGTTTGCTTGTGTGGATTACTTGGAGAAGAATCTTAATGGTGAGAATGCATGCATGCTGTTGGCTCAGGCAAGACTCTTTGACGAACCTCAACTTGCCACTCTGTGCCTCGAGGTGATCGACCATTCTTCTCTCGAGGCCGTTTCAGCTGAGAGTTTCACAGAAATCGACTCAGAAACGCTGTGCATAATCCTGCAACGAGACACCCTCGAGATAAGGGAGATGTCCCTCTACACAGCGACCCTCACTTGGGCTGAGGCAGAGTGCTTCAACAGAGGCCTTCCCAACACACCAGAAAACCTTCTCTTTGTACTAGGCAAGGCTCTATCCCTCATCCGCTTCCCTTTGATGACGGTTGAGGAGTTTGCATCAGGACCTGCACAGTCAGGCTTGTTGAGCGATCGAGAGGTGGTCGAGTTGTTCCTCTACTTCACAGCTCGCCCGAGGCCTGAAGTCTCCAAGTTCTCTGACACGCCTCGCAGTTCCACCATCGGCAAGGAGGAATGTGTCAATCGATTTCAAAAAGTAGAAAAACGCTGGGGCTACAGTGGCCACTGCGACAGGATTATCTTCATGGTGAACAGGAAGATCTCGCTGACAGGCGTGGGTCTGTACGGCTCGATCCACCCGGGAGGCAAGTACCTGGCGAACCTGCAAGTCATCCACTCCGACTACCGCACCGTCATCGGCAGCAAGGACTTCGCGTACAGCAGCGATGGCGCCACTTCGACCATCAAGATTCCCTTCAAGGAACCCATTGAGATCTGCCCCAACGTCAGCCACACCATCTGTGCCACCATCCAGGGTCCTGACTCCTACTACGGCTCCAAAGGCGTTCGCAAGATCGTCTCAGGCAAGACCGTCTTCCAATTCTTCTACAACGCTGGCCATAATAATGGCACCTCAGTCGAAGATGGACAGATACCTGAGCTCTACTACTACACTTAAGGCTTCAAATAATTTCACGTTTAAATTAAAAAAAATTGTTGTTGATGATCGTTTCGAAAAAATTTAACTTATTTCTGAACAGACTTTTTAAATTGTGTTCGATAATTTAACGAAAAATTAAATAAAAATTACACCCAATGTTTCTAGTTTAGCGTTTTAGCTAGATTTCATATTTATGGTCGTATACTTTGTGTCTCTTAGTATCAACTTTTCATTATACAATATTTTCAACTTTTCTGAAATATTTTTGCAAATCTTTAATATCTCAACTTTAAGATCTGTATCTTCGTCGATGTCATCATAAGTTAATGAGGAAGTAACTTTTATAATACTTCACTAAATATATGTTTCGATTGTAATAAGGCAGCGTTCGTAATTTTTAACTTATGTAGATATTAATGTTACTATGAAGTTAGAGAAAAAAATTGAAATTTCGTATTGGTTATTGGGGTCAAAATTGTAACAATGTTTTTTGTGTATCTTCATATGTATATTTAGAAAGTATCATTTAAAAATGGAATAGTGTAGTTACGTCAGTGTTTCAAATAAATTATGTGAAAACAAACAACGAAAATTACTTGAACATCTAAGTATTCATTACAAAGAAATTCATCAGCAAAACTTAACATCTTCAATTAGTAATCAATATATATTTTAAAATTAAAAATGCATATGCAAAATGGATATCAGAGTGGAAATTTTCAAAGACAGGCGATGCCAATGGGACCCGGAAGACCTATGGGAAAGGCGGGAAATATGGGACCCGGAAGACCTATGGGAGAGGCGGGAAATATGGGACGGAGAGGACCTTATGGGCAGATGGGTCCTAATGGGCAAATGGGACGCATGGAACAGATGGGGCAAATGGACGAGATGGGGCAAATGGTGCCAATGGAGCAGACAGGACCTATGGGACCAAAGAAGCCAAAAGGACCGCCAAAGCCATCTAATCTTATAGCTGATATCCGCAAGTGAGTAATTTAATACCAATGAAGTAAATTCAAACTTATTATTTCACGTCTATTCAACGGGGTTTTATGGAAGAATATATAAAATAGGTTTATTCAGCTTTTATATAAGATCTTTCTAATCTTTTTTGTGACTGCAATAGTAATAGTCGAAAGCACCATGAGTTTTTCACTGAAATAACCTATTTATCTGTTTTTGCCTGAGTCGCCTCTGCCGAAATGTTTGTTGCAAGCACCCTCAGTGTTCGTAAACCTCTCTACAGGGCTTTGGAAGAAGGAAAACTTGAAAGAAAGAAAAAAATGACAGAAGATAATATAGCTGAAAAGGTGAGTGTATCAGTTTTTCAAGTGAAAGCCTTGCGTTCAAAGTGCAAATCGTTTTGTAGGGAAAAATCAAAACTGCATTTTCTATATCACTTTATTGATGGTAATCATAATTATGATAATAAATATTAATGATGCTAATAACAAATAATAATAATTATTATTGTTATTATTGTTCTTTAAGATATTAAAAATTGAAGAAAAAAGAAGACTTCCAGAAAAGATGAGAATATTAGCCTACCGCATTGTACTAGCCTTCCTCATCATCACCTCCACAGTCCTCTTCACCATCGTCATATACCTGAGCTCTGTCAAGGCCAAGCCTCTTTCTGTGACTCCGGAAGCTGAGAGTGTCTTGGGGCACAAAGATGAGGGAAATATTGTCGGCGTGGAAGATAAGAATGCTGACGGTGACTATGACATCGAGATTAAAAATGATTATGCTATTATAGAGGCGCTTAACTCAATTTATGAGTATTATAATCAAGGAAATAACGAGAGTTTATATGAGAATGAAAAAAGACACGATTAATGCATTTATTGTAGGCATTAAAGCAAACGGTATGGTTCATTAAAAGAAGTGAAGGCAAAAAATGTTTGAACAATTTTTAAAAATAAGGTTTAGTAGTTTGTATAAGATCTTTTTTTTGTGTATTTAACAAATCAATAAATTTATTCAAAAACTACTGCCTCATTGAATTATTTAAGAATAGGTAAATTAATAATAATGCAAAACTCAAAAATATTTAACCCTTTTGAAAGAGAAAAACTGTATATAAAAGAATAAGATACCTTGATGAAAACACTGTAACGGTACACTAATGGAGATTCTAAGCAAGAGAGACCAAGAGACAATATGTCATGGAAACAGAAATTCTATTGGAAAGGTCAATGAGTTAGATTGAGATGGTATTGATTGTTTAATTGGAATAGTGTAAAACTAAATGAGAATAATAATGGGGAGCGGGATGGCTTTGATGGTAGACGTCGGAATTGCAACTTAAAGGTTGCAAGTTTGAATCCCTGACAAGCAACCGTGAACTATCATATACATAGTGTATATGATGTGGTGCTTGCGACGTTGCATTGAGATGTGTACGTCGTGTAGAGTGGCGCCTCTGGGGCATAAGAACCATGGTTCTCAAAACCATTGTAACATAGCCTGCCACTGCCAGGCTGTGAATAATACAGACCATAAAAAAAGTTAAAAAATAATGGATGCATTTTTGGAAATTACTGATGTAAGAAATTTAGTATATTTCTCAAGAGGGTTTTAGCAAAAAATTGTTTTAAAAATTACACCCTCAACGTACTTTTCGGATTTTTGAAGGGTTCGGAAACATATGCAAAAGTTAGAAGCAAAAAACTTTTTTTCAGCAGTTTTCACTCATGAACATATCTCAAGAAAAAGAATCAATTGAAGTGAGCTTTGTAAGCGTGATGCATACAATTTATCAAGTGTAATGTGAAAGTTTGGCCAGTAAGTGGGGCATAAAAGCTTGATTGAAAATATATGCAAATTTGAAAAAAAAGTTGCATTCAAATTGTTTTAAACTTTTACCAACAATTTAAAAAAAACAACGATATTTACAATAGGAAAAAGTTATATATGTGGTCATTCTTACAAAAATGATCTGCAAAGCTACTTAATGATATGAATTTGTGAATATATTTATAGGCACATATGCAAAATAATTTCCGAAAACCCGGGTACTCTGGTGCCCATTGTCTTCCATATTAAAAACAGAACTTTTTAAAACAGCTTCAAATTGTGAAAAAGTGAGCATTATGTGTATGATATAATACTAGAAAATACTCATAGGCAAGTATTAATAAGCACCCTGTAAAACTATCTTATGAACCTAGTGGAAAAGCTTTAGCGTTTAAGTTGTTTAAATTAAACTTTTTAGTCTGTCTTTTTATTCAAATGTGAATTTTTTAAATTTTAAATTTAACGCCTTCAAGAGGTTCTATGAAAATTTACTTGAGCATCTTTTTACATTCATTAAGCTAAAAAGCTTATAAAGATCAAATCGTTTTCAAGTTCGTGTCTAAATAGAGATGATAAGAGATCAAAAGCATCAACATAATTTATATTCATAAACATTCATTATTTCATAAATTTCTTAACAAGTCTATAAAATGCACAAAAACTTGCGGCAAACTGTTGAGAAAAAAAAACATGTGTCAAATTGAAAATCTACGAACACACACATCTATATATCGAAGTATTCGTTAAGGATGGGCGGCAGAGATCCGTTTCGAAGGCTGAGTTTGCAGAGGAATTGGTTGTGTTTCCAGCCGATGGTGCGCAGAGTGGTCATCATCATGAGGAGTTGCGCCAACTGCACGCGATGAAACTTGCCTCTTCTCAGACGAATGTAACGAGTGAGCAATTCTGTGTATATGACCTGAAGACGTTCCACTAAGAGTGCCTCTTTCAAGCCTTGGCGTGCTGTGGTGGGGATGTCTTTGGTGAGATAAATGTGTTTGTGTGGATTCTTTGTAACAAATGTAACTAGCCGAATTCAGAGTGATTTTTTAATTGTTTCATGAAAAGAGCGATAAACTAAAGAAGTCTTATAAATTTCAATAACAAATTTCCGCAACAAGAATTATCGAAATCTAATTTTTTTCATAGTTTTTAAATGACCCTTGAATGATTGAAAAAGTAATGATTATTCGTATCTTTCAGAATTTTTTAATATTTAAATAGTCTTAAAAATTACTAACGGGAGAAAATACAGATGGCGAGAAGTAGGGCGTATTCTGAGTTATCAACAGAGAGCTTTGACATTGCTCTCGAGAATTCCAGCATGCCTTCAGCCGCACCCTTCATTCCTATGCCATCTATCTCACTGTGGATTAAAATGTAAAAAAGTAATTTAAATAATTAACATTCATAAAATATTATTTAAATGTGTTAATATATATTAATATTTATAAATTTTTACAGTTTTTAAATGCGTATTTATTAAAACAAAGACGACTTCACGCAGTAGAAAGAGAAAACCAACTGTTTGAAAGGCATGTTGTTTCTCAAAACGATCATGTCATACCTCCTGGCTGCTCTGAGGATCCTCACTTCAGAAGATGAAGCCTGAACAGTGAAAACGAGATGTTTAAACAAATAATTTTTAAATAAAGTTTTTTTACTTCATGGTTCTAGGGCACTCAAGTCAAACTTTTAATTGAATAGCACCACACCTTGCATATAGTCTACTTGCCCATAGTCAAATGCATAATCAACACGAAAGTTTTTTTAAAAACAAATAACCTTCAGAAGAACTACTTGGTCTTCCCGGTTTAGGTTCTTGAAGCCTGGCAGACTCTTGGTGAACTGCACAATGAGACGAGTAACTAGAACGGTCATTTCCATGTTGAAAACGAAAAGCGCCTCGATTCTTTCATTTTCATTTTCGAATTTTTTATCGGCAGGATTCTTGGAATTTTGGAAAATAATGTATTTCAAATTAATTAAAATTTTATTTTAATATAATTTTATATTTGATCATTAGTTTGTATAACAAATTTGATAGGGAGCAATATAAACCATTCGAATACAATGAAATCAATGTTCTTAAATACTTAAGGGCTTGATACACTTTTTAAGACACTATTACTATTTAAAAAAATAATAAAGAAGTTGAACTTTAAAGGCGCAAACTAGTCCGAAAAACCACAAACACGCAGTTAAATTCAAGACACACTAAAATACTCACAGAGAGTAGCTTTAAATCTTTTTCATTTGGCATTTCGTACTGGTTATGTAGATCAACAATTAGTTTGATGAAATTCTTCTGTTCTGGTTCCATCTGCTCCAGTATATCCTCTCCCATGATAAACTCATCAACCTCGGAGGGGTTTTCTTGAGCTCTGATAGTTATATGTTAGATGTTTGCAACAAAAATACTTTAATTCAATTTTTTAGTAAACATTTTCGCAAAAAATTAATTGATCGATATTTCAAAGCACATTGTTATTGTCGCGGTCTACTTTAATTGATTCGTTCGATAATAGTTTTAATTTATTAAATTTATTGTTTCACAATTTCAATATATCAATAATATATTTAAATCAGGTATTAAAAGTAGAAAATGAGCGTTTTAAAATCTTTATAACCACAGTAAAAAGTATTATTAGAAAGAAATTGCATTTGGTATTATAATAAAGCCTGAACTTGGCAAGGCCTGGTATCGATCAGATACTAAAAGCTCTAGTTAAGCAAGTAGGCTATGAATATTTTTTTTAACATTCAAAGTCTTTCAGATTAAAATAAAATTTCATCTTTAAGTTTATAATTAATGAGCCTATATGATAAGTTATCAAACATTCAGAAGGCTAGTTTTTCTAAAGGATTTTAATACTTGATTATCACAGTGTTTTTAAACTCTTATAAACACAAGTTTTGACCATAAGGTTATATTACTTTTTTTCTTGTTTAATGAGCAAAGTATTGGAAAATCTGTATAGCCACTAGAGGTCGGACCGGGTACCCGATCTGACCGGGTACCCGCGGGTACCCACGGGACTCCCGCGGGAACGGGAATGAAAATTAATTTCGGGACGGGAAAAGTCGGGAACCGGGAATAGGTTTTCGGGACGGGAACGGGAACGGGAATCAACATTCAAATCGGGAACGGGAAAAGACGGGAACGGGAATCAACTTTTAAATCGGGAACGGGAAAAACGGGAATAACAGTTATTGGGATTGGATTCTTTAACAATGATTTTTCAGCAAACTTCTAAGTATGGAAATCTTTATTTCATCGATACTCCGTACTTAAAATAAGTATTAAATGCAATAGAAATGTATAACGAAGCCACCATTACCAATGTCGAAATCTCCAACACTAGATTTGAAGTTGTTATGATGAGTCCAAAGATTAGGGAGATTAGAACAAATGGGTGATGATGAAAACTTTTCCGATGAAATCAAAATGGTCAGCTATATTATTTTAATTTTATAAATTAGTACTTTGAATTTGAATGATTAATTTCCAAATGATTGCTCAGTTGATCATTTCGACAAAAGAAAAGATGCCATTGATCTTATTCATATGACAGCATGTCTGTTGCATCCCCAGTATGAAAGAATAATAGGAAAAAAGTTTGGGATAGAAAAGAAATAAATACCAAAACTTTCATTAGAGAAAATTTAATTATATTTTGTACAGCCAGACCAAGCTGCAGTGCCGTTGAGAAAAAAAACAAATGATGGTTATTTAGACCTATTATGTTTGTTTTTATAACGTAAAAATTATAATAAAATTATTATACTATCAAATTATACGAATGATTTTATATTTGCAGTTGTGGAGAATAAGAATGTTGTCAAAAAACATATTTCTAACATTATTGAAGAATTAATAATAATGAACGAAGAAAAAAATTCAGAAGAGGATGAATTGTACAAATATTCACAATTACGTCCCAAAAAAATTGAAAATTATAAAGATGTTTTATTTTATTGGAATAAAATTTTTCAATATGTGGTCGTTTAACTTCAGACCCAAAATCATCTCAATTGAAAGCTGAAACTCTTATCGGTTTAACCCGTGTGAAAAGCAATAAATACTTGATTGAATTACTCAAAAACAATGACTAACTTCAATACTTTCATTTCAATAAATATTTGAAATTTAAATCGTGTTTTTTTTTAATTTTATTAAAAGAAATATTCTCTGACTTTCAAATAATAAATTTTAAGAAATGTTAGAACTAGCAAGTTTGGGACCAGTGAAAACGGCAACGAAAATGAATAAAAAAACAAAAAGCTTTCGGGAACGGGTCGGGACGGGAAAACAAATTTCGGGAACGGGACGGGACGGGAATCAAAATTCTGATGTCCCATCGGGAACGGGACGGGACGGGAAAAAAAATTTCGGGAACGGGACGGGACGGGAATCAAAATTCTGATGTCCCATCGGGAACGGGACGGGACGGGAAAACAAATTTCGGGAACGGGACGGGACCGGGAATGAAAAATCGTCCATGTCCGACCTCTAATAGCCACTCTCATTGAGCTTTTTTTAAGAAAGAAGCTTTAAAAAGAAATCAATGAGGTGGTTTGAAAATATTTTATTGAACTAATAAGCTCAACGTCTAACAAAATCTATCAATTAATTTAATTAATTAATTAGTGATTGAGTAAATAATCAAACTTTTATTCAAAAGTATACATGGAAAAAAAGTATTTAAAAAATTAATGAAGTTTCGAAGTTATTTTATATTTTAAAAGAAAAGATAATTGATTTTAGTGTGAACGTTTTATCTCAATTAATTTTTTTATCTGAAAAATATTTCTTAATTCAATATAACAATTAAAAGGAAAGCATTTTTAAATCGATCTTCTATTTGCACTACGCTGATTTTCAGAGTTGAGTTTATTTGCTCCCATGTTTTTTTTCTAAAAAATCAAATTACATATTTTTTCAAAGATCGTTCAAATAAATTTGATTTCTAGAAGTTTTTATACGCTTTATGACTTAATCCAAAGAAGCAGATCGAACAAAACCGTGATGCGTGATCAGATCTTATTTTTATGCTTTAATACACTAGATCTTAAACTTTTTGAAGCCCGAAACCACCAGCAACTTTTTTATAATTTTCCAGGCCACTTAAACTGAAACCAATAAATTTATCTTAAAATTCAATATATATAGTAATAATATATATAAATCACAAGTAATTAGACGTATAAGCTTGTTTGTAATAGCTAAAAAGAAATCAATGGGAGATAGAAGTCAGATTCGTAATAAAATACAAAAATTCAAACGATCCCTGTTTTTTATCGATTGTATTGGTGAAATCCCAGACAGATTCAGCGTAATAATAAGACGAAATATATATATGAAATATATGCGACAAGGTATTTTCAGAAAGATCTCTGGATTCGACAGACTGAATGTCAACACGATGACTAATGTACTTTTTCATTATACTGCTTTTCAATTTCTTCATTTGTTTTTGCAACTGTCTCATTCTTAAGAGCGATCTTTGATACTAATCTATTTGCAGATTCACCTAGCAGAAATACATAAGAAGTTAAAAAATAGTCTTTAAAAATATTTTTCGCCCATTACCACTTTAAAGAACACTACTTTAGATAACGGAATTCATGATTATTGCTCTGAAAAATGTGAATCATCGTCTCTTTTTTCCATTTTAAATTTCAATGTTAAATTGTCAATAAATTCGTAACATTCCATTATTTGACAAAATCCATGAAACTAATGACTGTACTTTTGTTGGTACTTCCTTTGTCTTTTTGTAACTATTCTTTTTCTGCATCGGCGCATCCAGCATTGGTTTGGCGTTAGCATACCTGTGAAGTATACAATGACCTTGTATAGGTTGTGGTTCATGTGGTATGAATCAATGATTCATTGAATCATACCCAATAATGTATATGCATTATGCCACGTAGAACATACAGTGCTGTTTATTACCTTACAACTTAGCTAGATAAATATTTATCTATTTTACATATCAGCCTAAAAGCTTTCTCTGTAAACCTTTAACTAGTCATTTTCTACCTTACTTTCCATTTCAACACTTCCTATCATCTTCCATCACTAATCTACCATTCATTCCCACTATCCATAATATTGATCTCACACCACCCATTAGTCAATCCATTGAACAGTATTACCGATTCAAAATTTGTCACCCACTCACACTCTTCTCTCATTCCTTCTTCGTAGCACCTCTTGAGTCTGCAGGCTGGACACTTCCTTCTCATCCACATGTCCATCTCGCAGTGGCCGCTGCTCAACTTGCATTTGTAGACCATCCTCTTCATCACTGTCCTCCGAAAGAATCCTGCGTCAATGAGAAGAAGTTTAGGAAGTGTTGAGAGTCAATCAATCAATCAAATAAATTTATATAGTGCTTTTCAATCAAATTCAAGAGCACTATGCAGTGTTTAATTGGTGCTGAAGATAAAGTAAAGAATGGAGAGATGTTTAAATATTTATATTAGGGTTAATGTCTGCGATTATCTATGTACAGGGGCGGTGATCTTCTGCAAATCTTGGGGGGTCCTATCCAGCATAGACGGTGATTCTGGGGTGGTCCTGGAGTCCAAACCATTGAAGTGGACTCTTTCACTACCAAAAAGTAGGAGGGTCCGGACCCCAGGATCGCCACTTATGTCTATGTAAGTCTTAAATAACAAAATAATTAAAAGCATTATTTTAAATTAATTGTGTTTATTGAATAAATATTTCTAAATAAAAGTGTGAGGTGTTTTCATTGTTCTATAAAAAGAAGCAAAGTCTTGTTGACACCCTGATCAAAATCACTTACTTTTGCTCGAGTATTTTTATCTTCATTATTATTACTATTATCAATATTATTGCTTTATTTTGCTGTCTCTACTATGTGTAAGTGAAAAAGGAATTCGAACAATGACATTAAATAAAGCCTCAATAACTTGATCAACAATTTAAGAAGTTAAAAATAGTAATTTGTTTTACAGATGTTTATACTGCGATCTTATTCTTTTTTTATACAATGGTGAACTATGATTAGAACCATTTATGTCAATGTGTTTTATCGTGTCATTGCATTCAGCTTAACACTGATTATTCAAAGTCTCGTTATGTAACATTCACCAGAGCATGAACTTAATAACAAACGTTTAATTTTTATTTGCTATTAAATGGTTCCTAAGCGCTACCACTGTGTCGGGGTTTTGGCTCGATACTAATATGAAGATAATCGATAATGGCATACGAGGTGTAGGAAAAAAAGAAAGAAGACCAACGACTTTCAATAAAATATTCGTATAAGTATAAATATATAAAATAATAAAGTATATCTTTAAATTCGAAGAAGTCTATTGGTCAGTGAAGGAAGTCTAAATGGTTTTGTATTCTGAAATATAATAAAGCATGAATTCTCTAAAAGCAAGCTTAGTGAAGAAGTTTAGAAAAATCTTATAAAAAATGAAATTTCTAGTTTTGGTGTGAAAGATTCAATTTTTTCTTTAATCTGATATCACATTCATTCAAATGGGTAAATAACTCTAGAGTAAGATGGAGTAATGAGACATGTAGTGATAGCCGAAACGTGAAGCCTTGTGACGTTAACCTAAATATCGAACGTTCTATTCTTAGCCGTCACATAAACAGCAGTGTTATTTTCGTAACGAAAACGACAATTCTGAATAATCGTTCCACGAAAACGAAAAAAAAAATTTATTTTCAAAACGAAAACGAAAATAAAAACTATAATTATTTCCAAAACGAAACTGAAATAAAAACTATAATTATTTTCAAAACGAAAATTAAATAAATTTCAAAGTATGCCATAATATGGAAATGATTAATTTACATAAAAATAGATGTCTATATTATTAACATTATCTTTGGACTTTATGAAAGTAGCGCCATTTATAGAACGTTATTTTATTACCGCTTCGCTTTATCAATTAAATTATCATTTATTTTAATCGTAAATTTGTTATTATATTTCAAATTTGTTAGTACTCAATAATTTACGTACTCAATTTGAATAATATTTCAATTGACTGTTAATTTTTAAAACTCATTTGTTGTTAATATACAGTTCTATTTTACTGTTTCATTTTATGATAAATTAATTTGGTTAGATATAAAAAATAGTGTTCGAAGTTGTAAATTAATATATTTTCAAAACTAAAAAGAAAATAAAAACTTTAATTATTTTCAAAACTGAAACGAAAATAAAAACTGTAATTATTTACAAAACGAAAACGAAAATAAAAACTTTAATTATTTTCAAAACAAAAACGAAAATAAAAACTATAATTAATTCCAAAACGAAACTGAAATAAAAACTATAATTATTTTATGAAACGAAAATAACACTGATAAACAGTTAACGCTAAGAGAAAGTTACAACATCCTAATCAGTGATCCAGAAGAAAGTTTTGTGTTAAGCGCAAATAGGACAATTATGCGTTAATTAGACACCAACAACTGTTGATAATTAATTGTTTATTGAAATATTTCATTCATGATGGAGTGAAGGCTGCTATTGATATTGTCATGAAATTAATTTATCTTTGAAGAAAAATATGGTTGAATTATTTGAATGTAGACCTAAAGCTACTATGAGTTATTTCTATTTTATTGCATCTTGATGGTAAATGGGTGGTAACGTTTTAATCTGTTATTATTGATTTGCGTTTATAATCTTTCAAATATCTGATTTATAACTTTTCCTACGAAATAACAATAAATACATATTACGATATGTATTTATTGTTATTTCGTAGGAAAAGTTATAAATCAGATATTTGAAAGATTATAAACGCAAATGTGATATAATGTCAGTTACATATGTTTTCTCAATTATTTATTTCTGTATTTATGAACGATCAATAAGATCTTATATCTGGTTGCATGCGAAGATAAATGCAGACCTCTAAAAAGTGTTTAATTAATATCTTGAATCACAAATTAAAAATAATTAGGCTAAAAAATATTAAACTATAAATAAAAATTTATTTCTCAATTTAACTTTTTTATTATTAAAAAGAGTTTTTCAAAGATCAATGAAAAACATTACAAATTTTGTCAAAAGGCAAGAACACACACAGGAAAAGCCCAAGGACGAAACCACGCACCTTTACAGCCTTCGCAACTGTATGCGTTGTAGTGGTAGCCAGATGCTCTATCACCGCATATGGTACAGAGACCTTGGCTGATAGCCTTCTCTCGATTCATGAACTGACGGCGTGGAAGAAGAAAAGGTGGTGGTGTGGATGGCTTTAGTGAAGATCTTTCTAGCTTGAGAAGGGGTGGATGAAAAGGGGATAGGTTGTTGGGGATAGTAGGAAAAGGAATTGCTTGAGAGGGTATAGGAAATGGAGAAGTGTCTAGAGATTGCTTTTTTGTATTTTGGTGTAGAATGCTGTTGTTCTTTGGTACGATTCTGGATTGTTGCATTGGGATCAAATGGTTGCCATGGTGTCGAAGCAAATGATGCTGTTGGAGATGTCGTTGTTGTAAAAGTTGCTGGTTTTGTTGCAGTTGATAATGTTTTTGTTGTTGGATTTGTTGTTGTTGCAGTAGTTGTTCTTTCAGATGGTGTTGTTGTAATAGGTTTTTTAGTAAAAGGGGTTGTTTCAGATGCTGTTGTTGAAGTTGTTGATTTTGTTGCTGTAAACGTTGTATTTGTTGTATCTGTTGTTGTTGATGGGAGTTGTAAAGCGGGGTATCTTTGTAGATCTTACAGTTGTTCAAAACTCTTTCGATTGTGTTCATCGCATGATGCTGGGAGTAGTGATACATTTGGAGGTTCGGCTTGTTGAACGAAGTGGTTAAATGAAAGTTGTTATAGGCATTTTGTTTAGGAGGGGGACTAGGAAGAAGCCTGAGGAGGGGAGGAGGCGCGTCTGAGACTGTCTTGTTAGCTTGCTGCTTCAAGAATTCCTCTCGAGGTTTTAAAAAATAACTGATTTGCGTGTTGCGAAAATTCATTAAAGTTTCTTTTTCAGTCGCTTTGATTAATTCTTTTTTTCTCTGATTTTTTAGCCGAAACGCATCACTGATTAGGGCCATTTTATTGGCTTTAGTTTATGCGGAAAATGTATTGACACCTTTATTTCAATTCATTGAATTATTAATTTAAAATGTTAAGCTTACAATAACCTTGCTATGTGATTTATTCAAATCGATGGATCATTTTTATGTAACATGGTCTGCATTTATAGACATAAAAACACCAATAAGAATAATACATTGAGAAGATAGATGGGTAAATAAGAAGATAAGCAGATATATAGATTGTATGAGTTCGAGTGTCAAAATGATTAATAATAAAATAAATATGTAAAAAATGAGTAGTGCATAAATCCGCATGAAACTAGTCTTGAACGAGATCATTGACAGTTTATAAAAGCCTTTTTTGAATATTAAGTTTACATTTTACAATAATTAATGTTTATTTTTATTTTCAAAGAGTTTTTTTTCAAGTGAACTATTATCACATAATTTTAATTCAACTTGTAAAAAAAGTTCACAAACACAATTTTAATATTTTTACTTTATTTATCGTCATTTATAGTATAATGGGTCAGGATCTTCTCAAAAAATGATTCTTACAAGGTTATCAATGTCTGTGTTTTTACCAGGGGCAGCGATCTGCTACAAATCTTGGGGGTCTTCTCCAGAATGGGCGGCGATCTTGGGGGGTCCTTGGGTCACTACCATTAAGGTGGACCCTCACTACCAAGATCCCACCAGGATCACCGCCCATGGTTGTTATAATAAAATAGTTTTAATGATAACCTGTTTTTTAATATTTTTGTTGTTTATTTATATATTTTCAATCCGATTATTTTTTTGTCATTGATGGCGTTAAAAAGATTCATTGCTGTATATTTTCATAACATGTAGGCTGGTAAATTTCATTTTAGTTGAATTAATACCAAAATGAGCTATTCAAAACTGCTGTAACTTTATACTTTTGAAACCAATCGAAATCTATTTTTTCAAGCGCTTTAGGGCGTTAACCCGCATAGTCAGGAATCTAGAGTGAACACTTACATATAGGCCTGAATGCTTTTGTCTAAAGAGAGAGATCCACGTAAGAGAACTCAAGTTGAGGCTATCAAAGTGAGAATTTAGAAAGTTTTTTAAACGGATTTTTGGTGAATATTTTTCAAACAGGCTTTTCTAGCATATATTTCAAAAATCAAGAGTCTCAAACCCGCGTTTTCTTTCACTCTGATCAAAAACAATTTAATGGGGTTAAAGCGCCTATAATAATTAGTTTAAGTGTTTGCGAAGTAACCAAAAAGCGAGAAAATATCGACTCAAGGCAATTTGGCTTTGTATTAAATCATGAAATACTTATCATTCGCTGGATCAAGGAATCATTTCTGGTGGTCACAAAGCTCTTTTACCTAATTTTTGTGGTAAAAAAATACATTTGTTGAACTATAAAAACACGGTTAAATTGAAGCATATTTTTCATGATTAAAGTACGCTTTTCTATAAAAAATTAAGATCAAACTACTTTGAATCATTTATTTTTCAATGAATGAATATTAACAACTAACAAATCTCTCCAATCATCGACCATCGACCAAGTTTATTCCAAATAAAGCTTCATTGTATGATTTTTGATCAGTGTGCTTTTTTAAATTGATTCTGATGATATTTTTTCTAGAACATGTGTTTTTTCAATATTAATTCATAGACCTCAAATAAGAGCCATTTAACATTTTTACGATACCCCCTCAAAAAAAACTATTATGTGTAATTTCTGTTTAAAATAAAAAAGTATTATAATAAAATACGCATGCGCACGTGTAATGAGAAAATGTAAAATAGTATTATGAAAATAGCATTGAGTAGATATTAGGTCAAAAATTATAAATAAAAACAAGACGGAAAATACAATTGAAATTGAAAAAAATCAAAAATTGTGATTATGAAAATATATTTAACGAAAATGTAAAGAAAATATACAAATTATTCAGTTTTCTTGCATCTTCTCCCAAACAAGTCAGAGTCAAAGGAATTAAAGAACCAAACTAAAAAGCGTAAAGACTAGTGTTCACTTTCAAGCGACCATCAGAGAACTCAAAATGATCGGACGATTGCTGGGAAAACTTGTACCAAACACCCTCAATATGATGGACGTAGTATGGACTGGTCTTCTCATTTAGGGTGTAAGCTTCATTGAACTGGATGGTAATTCTCAAGGTTTTGCGATATTTATACAATTTATCATGATTAAACTTTTTTATTTGGTATTTTTTCTAAATGTATAGATCAGACATACACTCAATTAAATACCAAAAAAAATGATACATAGACACACATACAGACAAATGCATAGGCATTCAGACACACATACACATGCATGGGCAGCAATAGAAACAAACCTGGTAGTGGTACCACAGCTGTTTAGCCTGCAAAGAAATGAGGAAGGCTGAAGTGGTAAAAAGAGAAGCCAGCAGAAACTGAATTATCATGTGGAGCACTCTGAAAGAAGAGTGGTATAGTTTTTAAATTAAAAACTATTTAAAAAAATTTAATTAATATATGCATTTTTAAGATTTTAATTTGTGAATTTTCATATTTAAAAATTATTTTTTGTCATTATAAATAAAATTTAAAAACTTTTAAACTGAAAAACTTATAATTTTACTGAACATTTTTGACAAAAATTTTTTTAAATCAAAAATTAACTCAACATAATTACATTGACATAAATATATTTTTTAAGCTGCAGTCGAACCGTTTGAAACACGTTTATAAACCTTATTGGAATTGGTTGATTAGTGATGGGACGGCTTGGTTTCGATTTTTCATTAGAATCGATCTCAGAATTAATACTTTCCTCATTCTTCATCTGAACAGAAGTTATAGCAGATTCAGTCATTTTGAATTTGTAAATACCATTTAACTTCTTTAAAAAAAATTTTACTCAGAGATAAATATTTAATTTACAAAATTTAAAAGAAAAAAAGAAAATCTAAAGTAAACACTGGGTTAATGAAAAGTAAATCTAGCTTTTTATCACCAGACAGTTTAAATATATAAAAATTGTCATTCAATGCAGAAAAGCTCATAAATTTTTCAAAAAACAAAGATATTTGTGGAATTCATTGAGCTTAATTTTGTAACTTTTTCAACCGAAATATTATGAAAACACTATTCTTTTCTACAATTGGAAAAGTGATTCTTCTCAAAAAGAAAATAAAATAGTAACAATATAAGTGAAAATTGAAACTGACAACAGGAAACGTAAGAAAAACGTATCAGTCAGTTGATTTGGAAGCTTGTGATAAAAAGCTATAGTTAGAACCCTTTCATCACTATAATGGTTTTGGAAAAGAACCCCATAGACTTGAATCTACTTGTTGGTCAAGAGAGGAATAATTTACGGAGAACCAGGTGCCTGAGTAGACCATCTTCATCCAGAAGCCACAGATCGTCCTTGCTGTTGCCTTTAAGACGATAAGATTTTGAAAACTTTAATACTTTTTTTATAAAAACCTTAAAAAATAAATAAATCATCTATACTATCTATTTTTAACGGCTTAGTGTTCAGACGAATAAAGCGCTATAAAAATAGATATAATTGATTCAACATTTTCAATGTTACAATGGACGACAAAAAGAGCGTAGTAAAACACTCACAAGCCAAGGCGGTGAAACTCTCCGAGACCGAGCTAATCAGTGGCAACCAGGACGATCCGTCAGGTCTGTCCTTTGCAACTCCCTCTCTCACGTAAACGTCTTTCGTGGGTGTGATCACGTACGCGTGCTTGTTGCTCACTGCAAGAGATGCACACTTGATACCTGTCGCCAAGCAGTGATGCCATCAAGAACAGCAGAGTAATTTGTTAGTATGAAGTTGATACTAATAGAATACAATACAATACAATACTAATACAATAAAATACAAAAATTAACTTTCTAATCTACGAAAAATACATTAAAACTAGTTTTTCTATTTTTCTAACCTACGTAAACCCAACGAGCTTCAAAGCCTCTAATTCATTGAAATAATCGTCGAAATAATATTCTTCATCACCACCATGCCATCACTTACCCTCTACCAGCACCCAGTGTGTTCCGATTGGGTAAGAGGCGCTGATGCCAAATCTGGCATAGAGCTGGTCGTCAGTGTCAACAGCCCACATCTTCAATAGTTAAAATAGTGTTTTAAATGTTTCGATCAATTAAGAATAACGAAAATCCGAAAAGTTTTCGCTATGAATTTCAGTGCTTCAACAACTTCAAGCAAACCTCATAAGAAAAAAGATACAAAAACAAAAATTAAATTCTTTAACAAACATAAAAACATTCCTAAAATAAAAACGTACGATGCAGCAGTCTTGCGACACAGCCACCCTCTGGAAGAGCACAGGCTCGAGCTCTTGACTGAATGCGTTTGCAAGCGGCAACCAAGCGGCGCACAAGCCATGACCTTCTGACCTTTCCCTTGACCCAATTCTCATGAAGACCTGACCCACTTTATCGCACGCCCATATGCTCTTCGAACCCACGCTCAGGTCTACGATTTTCTTATCTGTTTGTGTTTACATTTTTTAAACAGATTTTTAATTTAATTAATTGAAAATTTAATATAATTTAATAATGGAGCATAAAAGTTAATTCTAATATATAAGTTAGCAAGATCATTTTTTCTCTACTAACCTAATTGGGTCAGGTTGACATTTACCCACTGGTTATAAATAATATCTGCATCATCATCATGATCATCATCATCAACATCGTCATCACTTCTGCCTACAAAGTTATCATTGACATCATAGAATTTATTATTATTATTATTATCATCATCATTATTATCATTATCATTACCACGGATATTCAGAGTAGCCATCTCTCCATGGTCATACAGACACCAAATAGACTGCGTGGTAGAACTGATTGCCACAACGTCATGGCATGAAGGCCGTAATGCAGGAATATTTAAATTATTCTTCGAGGAGGTTCTCAATGAAATGTAATTGTAGAGAAAAGTTGACGAAGACGACGACGATGATGGCGGTGGCGGTGGTGGTGATAATAGTTGCTGGGGTTGATGGGTTTTTTCTTTGACCGCACCACCCTTTACATAAGCACTAACCACCACAGTACCACCACTACTACTGCTGTCACCACCACCACTACTGCCCATAGGTTCGGTAGAGGGGTTTCTCGAGTGACTCTTAACGTTTGATTGTTTGCCGAAGATAGGCAGTGAATTTTTGACTATGCTGAAAATACCCTTTGTGTTGTTGTTGTTGGCGTTGTTGTTGATTTCAAGTGAAGGTGGAATCGAGCAGGGTGATGAGGGTGGTGATGGTAATGATGGTAGTAGTGATGGTAGTGATGGTGTTGGAGGCAGTTGTGTTGTTGATGATGATGTGAATGATGAAACCGGAATGCGAGATATGTATGCAGATGATGACGATGACAAAGATGATGATGGTATTGATGATGATGAGATCTTTGGAGGTGCTAATAATGACGATGGAGGTAGTGCTGATGATGATGATGTAATATCAAAACAGTTGATTTGTCCGTCCTGCTGCACCCCACACAAAGCATCTGTCGCAACGGAATCGTTTAAAAGATAAATAATACGATAAATAAAAATAATGATAATTATTATATTATGTTAATTTTTAAAAATTCCTAATGAAAGTAATCATCATATTATTATGAATATATAAACTTTGAGAGACGCAAAGGCGTGTATAGACGGAAGGGTAGAGGAAGTCTTCGTTATCAACGACCGCCTCAACCCTGTATCCTGGAGGGCAGTTGTAATTAAATTACTTTAACTTTAATTTAACTTTAATTTAACTTACTTTTACTTTAATTCAACTCACTTTAACTTCAATTCAACTTACTTTAAACTCATCTTCGTTAATCAAGGTTCTTAAAAAAGTTAGGAAAAAACCAATTATCAACACAAAAAAACCTGGGACAGAGTGTTGCAGACAAGACATAAGACCGTGTTGTCGAAAGTGAAGCCAGACTCTGTCGGCCCTCCCTCCCACCACTGCTGGCACCTCCACGCCCCTGTCAACCACGGCACCACTGTCCCTCAATTGGCTCGCAGCCAGAAGAGGCACCTTTTGTCGGGAGAAATGTTCATTATTATCGGTATCATTAGCTATTTGTACAAATTATTATTATTAACTATTAATATTTTTATTATTATTAGTTTAAACTGAAAGTGAGTGTTTTATACTGTTTTGTTACAATAAGAACGCTATTTAAAAGTTTAAACCTTTTAAATTATATTTTACTAATTTACAAATAAAGTTTACACCTTGTACCAGAGACCATCGCCGACGGGCTGTTGCTTAGTAACGCCATCACAAAAGAGCACATCTCCGTTCCTAAGAACTGCCCAGGCTGTACCGTTGTCATGCAGGTGTATGCAAGTGACCTCTTCGTTGCTGGGAATTCTGGAAGAGGGGTTTAAAAAGTGATTTTTTTACATTTAAATTTTATTTTTATTTTTAAAGCGGTTGTTTTAAAATCGGAAGTTCATTTTTGAGTAGTTATAACATATATTGAGAGCTAAACTAGAAACAGGAGTTCATATGTCTTTTGGAAGATATCCTTTTTTCAAAATATCTATTTAAATAAATAAAATACTAAAAGCTAAAATATATAATCAATTGAAATGCAAGAGATACCTTACGGAAAGAGTGGTTACATTAGCCACGTGGGTGACATCATCATCAAGGACAAAAGCGTGAACTTTCAAATTGCCGCCCAGCACCCAGACGACATTTTGGTGGAATGAGACGCGTTTGGCGGAAAAATTGAGATTCACTTTTATCGATTTGGAGCAGGGATGGCCTGTTTCTAAATCTTTTTGATAATATAACTCTCCATTATTTTTGATGAGACTGTTTAATGGAATGGTGGTGGTGGTTGGATGTTGTGGAATGTTGTATATCTTAAAGAGAATATTGTATATCTCAAAGAGAATATTTTATATCTTAAAGAGGAGTCTCAATTTTTAAAAGTGACAACAAAAAATAGTAAATGAATTTAAATTAAATAAAAATAATGAAGAATATATGAGCTGACAAGGCGAGGTTGTCGGTTGGCATGGTGATGAAGCTCACATCTGAGTCAACGTGTATCCACTCAAGCCTCTCCTCTGTGAGGGTGGTGATGATAACAATACTTATTGTTATTATTAGCGCTTTTGTTCACTTATTAAAGGGCGCTATACAAATTAATAGTGATTGATTGATTGATTATTATTATCGTTGATTTTGTTTTTAAAATAATCATGATTATTTTAATAATCATGATTATTTAAATGATGATAATGAGAAAGATATTTTTGATGATTATATGATAAATACAAAAAATAATAAATTTAAAAAAAATTAATACACGACTGACGAACCCCCTTTGCCTGAGCCTTCCCCAGGAACATTCTTGCAACACAACACCAGTAGCTTAGACAACGAAGAAGAAGATGATGATGAAGACGTGGATGATGAAAACCATGATAATGATGATGACGCTGCTAATGATGGCGTAGGTGACCTGATTATCCACAGGTTGACCTCATTCGGTGATACTGCGACAAAGTCAACGTTAGAAGCTACTTTTTTCCACCATAACTTATTATTGTTGTTGTTGTTGTTGTTGGTGTTGGTGTTGTTGTTGTTGGTGTTGTTGTTGTTGTTGTTGGTGTTGGTGTTGTTGTTGTTGTTGGTGTTGTTGTTGTTGGTGTTGTTGTTGGTGTTGTTGTCAGAGTTGATATTTTTGCAGTTGGCTCTGTAGAGTTGCTTGTTGATGATGATCCAGATGTTGTTGTTGGTGACGCAGAGAGAGGAGGTGTACGATGGAGGAACGTAGTGTTGTTGGAATGTTGATGTTGAAGTTGTTGGAGGAAGTGGAGGTGGTGGTGGAGATGTTGATGTTGCTGGTTTGATGACGTTCATCTCAAGAACTGACCCGCCTTTAAGACTTTTAGACGTAGTTGTTGGCGGCGGCGTAGTTGAGGGTGTTGTTGTTGGTGATCTTGGCGAAATTTTTCGTTGCATTTGTTGAGTTGTTTGTAGTCTTTTAAACGCATCATTTTGTTGTTTTTGTTGTTGCAAGAACTGCAACATTTCTTGCAGTAAAATCTGCTGAAAAGACATCTTATCGCCATTACCACCATCCTCATCACCGCCACTACCATCTTTACCATCTACATTATCATCACTATAATTCCCATCATCAATAACTTTTTTATTTGAATTATTCTTCACATCATCAACATCGCCTTCATCTTCCTTTTCAACGTTAAAGTCTCCATTCGACGTCACACCACTATTGTCTAAAGTGCCATTCTCGATACTAAAACTTAATTCGGGATTCTGTGCAGTTTTCGTAATAACTGAAGAATTTTTATTTGGCGCTTTTTTGCTGTAATTATTTAGCAAATAGGAAAAATACGCTTCGTAAGGTAGATTATCACTAGAAGAATCATCATCATTAGCATCACCACCACTATCATTACTATCATCACCACCACTATCATTACTATCATCATCACCACTACCATTTGAATTCTTTTTGTCAATTAAATCGTTAAGTTTATTTTTTGTTTTATAATTTTTCTTTTTCCCTTCACTTTTATTTAATGAAGAAATAACATTATTTTCATCATCAGCATCACTATCATCACCATCATCTTTTAAAGTTTGTTTGGTGGGACTCAACCCTAATTGATCATCATTACCAAGGCTTTTCAATGCACTCAAAGATTTAGCTACTAATTCTTTATTTTTTCTATTTTTAAATGATTTATTCGTTTTAGATTGATTTATTTCTACATTTTTACATTTTATACCACTTTTATTATACGTTTTACTATTCATGTCGAATGAACTCTTCTTTTTATGAATACCATCATCATCAGCACCATCAACATTCTCTTCCCTTTCAGCGCTTCCATTTGAACCACCATGAGAATTTTCCGAGAGATAAGAACCACAAGAATCAGAATTAAATCTAGGAAATGATGCTGTGACACCAGTCTTTCCAGTATTATTTAAATGTTTAGTATTAAGGTAAATGTCACGACCTTGGGTAGGGGTGCCGACGTTTTTGTTACTTTTGTGCGGGCGTTTATTGGCGTTTGAATATTTTGTGGAGTTTTTGAAAAAACTGTGAAGAGAATTGCTTTTGAAAAGGCTCTGTAGAAGAAGTGCATGGTCGTTATCGTAGTCGTTGATGAGAGTAGAGATGTCGTTATATGAGAAACGTTTGTTTTTCTTGTTGTTAGACTCAGCATTGTATTTATCATCATCATCATTATCATCGCCATCGTCATTCATTTTTTCTATATAAGATTTGCCTTTATTCTTACTCATCATTCGATCATCATCATCATCATCATCATCATCATCATCATCATCATCATCATCATCAATCTCCTTTTTATCAACCTCCTTTTTAGTCACCTTTCTGTTCATTTGTGCTTTTTCAGTTACGGAATTTCGTTTCTTATGAAAGTTAAAATTATTATTCTCATTTTTATTACTTTCATTATCATTATTGTTGTTGCTGATACTACTATCAGGAGTCTTGGATGACTCACACGTGCTGACCAATGCTCCGAAGATGACCTTCTCATCGATGGCATCATCGTCACCCCTCAAGAGGTCCAAGTTTATCCCGTATGAAGCCTTTCTGACAGCTTTTTTATCGATGCTTTGAGAGATCTGTTTGTTCTCCATTTTTGGAAGAAATTGGATTTCACCTTTCTTCTTTTCTGGGACTTGGGTGTTAAGCTTGATGTTCTTGATTGTCGCTTTTAATGAGAAAAAATAGAAGATGGATGGTTAAGAATTAATTTAAACTGAGTTAATTTTAATTATTAAATTACGAGAATATTAATAGAGTTAGGAAATTATTTAATGAATGAAGTAAAAAATCTAATGATCTTTTCTACGCCTACTTTTCTTGACTCTCCGCTTGCGCACCAATCTTTTCGCCTCGAAAACGATCGGCTCGTCGTCGTCGAAGTCAATCATCTTCCCAACTCCACCCCTCTCATCCACCACCATTCCATCATTATCATCATCATCGCCATCATCATCATCGTCAACACTGAGGTTTGAAGTGGTGTTCAGGGAGATGCTGTCCCTCCTATCATCGCTCAACGAAGACTGACTCACGTCGTCGCAAGTGCTGAAGAGTTTGTGGTGGAGGGAGGGCAAGTAGTTCCTGAACCTGCCGCTGAGACTCTCAGAGTAGCTGTCCAACGACCTGACATCGTTGTCCTCGTCATCATTTCGCTTTTTTGGATTCTCCGTCACTCCATCTGCAGTCTTCTCAGCACCTTTTGCCTCTCTTGCATCCTCACTCCTGTCACTCCTCTGAAGGTTGGAGGCGATGGTGCCAGTGATGTTGACCGCCTTTTCGATCTTGCTGAATTGCTTAGCGACACTGCTGCCCTTAGTGACCAGCTTCTTGGCTACATTCCTGCCCTCCTCTCGCACCACTCCTGCCACTGTGCTCGACCACTGTACCGCCTTCTTCGAGATCGAGAAGAAGGGAAGACTGCTAGCACTGCTGCCGCTAGTAGCTTGGAGCACTGGCTTCGCTGCTGTAGTCGTTAGTGAAGTGTGCGAAATTTAGAGAGAGCACACAGAATTTACATGAAACAAAATTTCGATATAAATAGAAAAAACCAGCGTGAAATTTCGTCTTCAATTTTTGTGAATAAATATTACTGACAAAAGCTTCCGTAAATGTTCACAATGGAAAAACTTTATTAAAAAAGATCAAAAAGAATAATCAAACTCACAGAATAGAGGGAGCTTTTTGGTCGAAAGTCTCACTAACGGTTGGAATGTCTTTGGAGTGAAGCCACCGTCATTAGAACCTCTCCTCACACCTTCCATCTCAATTCCTCCTTGTTTTCCATCCCTGACCGCTTCCTCTAACCTACTCGCTACTTCAATACCAACAGAGACCTCCTTGTCTTTGACACCACCCTTTCCCTCATGCACCATCCCAACACCACCACTACCAACACCACGACCACCAACACTCTCTGCCAACAACACAAACACCTCTTCCAGCTGATTGGCGACGACAGCTTCAAGGATTTCTTCATCGAAAGAATGATACGCCTCCACCGTTGAGTTTGAAACGTTGAGCACAAAAACGGTGTGTTTGTCGTGTGTTACGTAGTACTTTCTGAGCACTTTTGTGGTCTTGTTTTGTGGTTGAGAGGTTTTGGAAGTGGTGTCATTGATGCCAGAGTTGGCAATGGGGGATTGCTCAAGAATTGTGGGTGGTGCTTTAGGAGTATTTGCAGCACTAGAAACGTTAAGAACGGGTTTTAAGCATTCGTCAGATTTGTCTGAAGTACAAGAGGATGAGCAACTAGTTATCACAGAAGAAAGCTGGTCTGCTGGGATGCAAGAGGGCGGGACAGATGCTGAATAAAGTGCACTTTCCTCACATGTTTTAGCTCCACCCTGATCACAATCGCTAGTGTCGGTGGCTCTACAAGCAGTGGGTGAATGTTGCCTTTTTGTGTTTGTAACTTCTAAGATTAAGTCTTCAATCAATCCCGAAACTATTTCTTCGGTGTTATTTGTGTCTTTGAAACCAACCCCAAAGTTTAAAGTCCCAACGGTTTCATCGACATTTGAAGCGGCATCACGATCACCTTGGTTACCTGTTTTAAGAACCAAAGTTCCATTTTCTGGAGGCTTTTCATTGTCACGACTGCTAGAAACTTCAAGAACATTGTCACTAGACGTTGAAACAGAAGACAATTTACCATCATCCTTCTCATCAGCTTCTTTGTTTTCTCTAGCATTGTTGAAAATATCACCACCACCACCATCTACAGACACCACAAAAGGCACTATACTATAAAACTGATGGCCATTACTACTACTATTACTAACACCTTCATCACTGCCCCCATGGCGGCCTCTATCGAGCATTATATTCTTGGAACGACTAAAAACCTGGTTCTTGAAAACGTAAGTGAACCTGACCACGCCGTCCAGGTCAGCTTGCCATAACCTCAAGTTTTGGCGACATGCCAGAATCGTGACGTCATTGAGGTGTTTGATGTTGTTTCTTTTATCGATGTCATTTTTGTGAATTTTATTTTCGAATTTCGAAGTGAAGGTAGCTCCATGGGGAGTCGGTCTGTGACGACGCAATGGCGATAATCAATATGGATATTCATCATTTACAATTATCTATGAATATTTAAATAGTTATTATCATTTATGAATAAATTTATTATTTTTATTTTTGAATAATTACACAAAAAATTAACCATTTAACAATTTTGAAGGCGTAATGAAGGTTTTATGAGTGAATCAACAAGACAACCCACCCTTTCTTTCTCTCTTGCTGTCCCACTTGCTTAGTCGAGAAGTCGAGAAGGTTGAGAATGAGAGAGTGAGTGAGGGTGGAGATGAGGAGATAGTGCGAGTAGTTGGAGAGTTGCACTACACTGGTGCTTTCCCGCCTTAGGACTTGAGACCTCGTGTTGTTCTAGAAGAATGACAGATGGCGTGTTTAGTGTGGTGAAAGATGGAGATATGTAGACTAGTTTTACTATATCGTGTAAAAGTATTTTTAGTTTAAAAAATTGTTTTCAATTAATAACGGATTAAATAAAGATCTCTAATGTTTTCCAAGCTGTAATTAAAAGCGCGCCAAAGCACACCACACCCTCCCACCCACACTGGCCCAGCTCAATTCCGTCAGCACCACAAGGCCACTGTAGAAAGTGTGAGCGAGTTGAGATCAGATCATGAAAATGAATTTTATTATGAAACTTTATTAAGACTTTTATTAATAAAATTCGAGATTATTCCCTCGAAACTGAATCATTGTCTTTTTTTGTTTTGAGCATTATATTACTTATAGTCACCAATCGAACCTTGAAAAGATGCTTTACATGCTTTGCGTCACAGCTTATTGAAATGAACTGATTACCCGATCCTGCTTTACATTACACAGGCTTTAAATGCATGAACTATTTCAAATGAATTCCCCTCCCAAGAATGGGTCTGACTCATCTCAGCCACTCCTTCTACTGCGTGCGCTTCTGAGCTATTTTCTGCAAGGTTTTTCGGGCCTTTAGAACTACTTCTTTCAGTTCTTTTCAACTTAACTGCGTTTCTCGTCTCCATTCCTCTCATCATTTTTATCCACTCTAAACTAACCTGCGAAAACTAATTTCCTTTTATTACAATTCTTGCTCACCTTGCAACCGTCTCTGATCAACTTTCATTCTTTCCCCCACATCAAATCAATCCACTCTCCCTCCCCCCTCACCCATCAAACCATTCTCCCTCCCCCCTAACCGATCAAACCACTCTCCCTCCCCCCTAACCCATCAATCCACTCCATCTCCCCAACACCACATCACCTAGAATCTCCAGAGTAGAGCCTCCTTCCCACCTCATCCCACTCCAGACAACTTATCCTTCCTACGTGTATCTTCTCTATCATGTACACTGACATCTGTGCAATGGAATTTGAATTACAATTAATATAGCGCGATAAAATAACATTTAAAACTATAGAATTATTTAATTTATTATTTAATACATAATATAATTCGTGACTAAAAATTAAAAATAAGTAATTAATTAATTATTGAATAAATTGTATAAGTACTTAATTAATAGATTAATGAGATTACCTTGTTGGTGATGTTGGCTCTGTTGTGGAATTGGAACAATGAAACCAGTCCTGCTTTGTTTCCAATGGCGACCATCAACATGGCAGCGTCCACAAGTTTGACCCGGGTGATGGCTGATTGGTGGTCCTGGTGGCCATTGATTAATCAAGTAGCGGGTTGGTTGGTTAAGTTGGTGTAAAAACATTCTATTTATAAATCTATTAGTTTCGAGAAACTAATCTTTTGAAATGTTTAGCAATACAAATTAACCGGTTGAAATGACTAATATCAACAAATTCACAAATTGCATCAGCACAACACTATAACATGTGTGACAGCAGCGAAACTTATTTCAGCAACAAAAGCCAGTGAAACACCTCACTCACCCTGGAGAAGAGACGGTTTTTGAGAATTCTTTGATTCCGATCGAAGATGAAGAGTGTTCCGTTGGAGGAGCCGATGAAGATGTAGTCTTTATTCGCGTCCATGGCGGTCCACTCTAGGTCAGTGAAGGCCGATTTGCGAGAAATATTGTTTTTGGGGTTTCTTGATTTGTTGGGAATAACTTTTAAAATGTCCATCATATCTTCGAATTGTTTCAAAACTAGTGAGTTTGGCGGTGGAGTAGTTTTTGTGGTCGGTTGAGTGGTGCTGGAGGGTGTGTTTGTGGTTGTTGCTGCAGTTGTTGTAGAGATGTTGGTGGTGGGAGAGTGGTGTTGTAAAACATTTTCTGAAGATAAATCTTCAGAAATGGATGTTGTGATACTTGTTGAAACAGATGTCGTTTCATCAAGTGAATCGTTTTTTCTTTCAAGTGGGTTTTCGCTTTTAATATCAGAGGTGTTTGGTGCAATTACAGTGACATCACTCGGACTGTTGTGAATATCAATTTCTTCATGAGTATCAATGACAACTTGGTTAGTTTTATCTCTAGTACTGTCTACAGTGCTGTTTTCAGTAAGATTAGATGTCTCTGATTTGAGGGCTGCTACACAATCACCTCCATCCTTTTTATAGCTCTCCACACCAAATGAAACTTCATTCACATTTTCATCATCACCATCATCTTCTTTCTTAGCATCACTTGTGCTTTCAGCAGGCTCTTTCTCCACATCAACCTTTTCACTGGCTTCTTCTTCACCACCCAAAACCATTGAACTCTCAATATACTGCCTCAAGCTTCCTTCTTGAGAAGGAAACTCTAACATAGATGAGCATTTTTCGTTTTCTTTCGAATTTTTTTTACTTTCTTTATCATTTTCATCATTATTTATGTCATTAACAATATCAGAACAGATTACCATTGGAGCAGCTATTGATTCTTTATTGATTTCTGTTTCATCAAGATAATTGGATGCTGTTATTTTGACATTTTCATCCACATTCTCCATAGCACTGTTACAGAAAGAATACACAAAAGATCTGGTCAGCTACTTCTAATAAGTGATTTAATTAATATTCCATTAAGAAATAAACTTTACTTTTTATTAAAATTACTTAAATAATTTTCAAAAAGCTTAGTTGTATAAGAATCTTATATCCAATAATATAGTACCTGGATCATGTGTTCAGAGGTAAGTTTGTTTCTACCCTATGAATATAGAATATATTATAGATGGGGAAAAAATTATTCACTCTAAGAATGTGACTAAAAAGTTAAAAATTCAGTAAGAGGGTTGGTTGAGGACTTTAGATAGAAAGAGAAGATTACATAAATGCGTTCAAAGGATCTTTAAATTCATTGTTTACCTTTTAGAGAAATGAGCGTATTCATGAATTAAAAGACTGGAATAATTTCTATTTAAATAAAAATCAAATTGAAATATTTGCTATTAGTTTGAATGAAAGTTATTTTTATATTTGAAAATTTGCAAAAAAACGAGAAACAAGCCTATTTTTTGAATTAATTGAAGCAGAGATAAGTCAATAAATATAAAAACAGTTAAAGAATCTTTATTAGATATTCACTTTATATTATATTAAATACCAAAATTGAAGAAAAAAATGCATGCAATATATACATAAAAAATACAAAATTACAACTACTATTACAAAATGTTCAATCATTTTCCACTTTCCCTCAACACTTTCCCAAAACATGCATACAATTATTATGCATAAAAGACCATAGCTTAATATTCCTTGTTCACTTTAAAAACTAAATGAGTTGACTTTTCTAATTATATCATGCTAATACACATAAAATGGTAAATATTGACTAAACGTATATAAAACTGTTCAATAAAAATATTAAAATCAAACTAATATTTGTAATTATCATAGCTCAACTCATTTTTTCCACGATGGTCATCACCACGACCACCATCATCATCATCACTCTCAGTTCCAAAGTCAAGATCGTAATCATCAACTTGCACATCATCATCACCACCCTCCACCCAATCAGCGAATCTGCTTAGAAGGATAAAAATAAAAATATTAATAAAAATAACCATGAATGAATCTTAAAAATGATACTAATAAAAACATAAAAATAAATCGCTATACGGCATAACGAATCTCCAGTTTAAAATGCACAAAACCTTATGATAACGACATCACCCACTTTGTAGGGGAGTGTAGCCTACTGACAGTCCTCCAGGTATTGCACTCGGGACTGTTACAGTACTGCCTCAGCTCCTCTAACGCCTTCCTGCAGTCATGGAGAGGAGTGGTCATGATGATGATGATAATGATGTCTATTTATAATGCGCCATGGACAGCGACAAAGTTGAATTTCATTTGATGCGGGAAAAAATTATTATAATGACTCAATCATTAAGAAATAATTGATTTATTTTTATAATCTCTAATTATAAATAATTATTTATCAAATTATAATTTAACTAAGTGAATATTCCAAGATCATCATCATCATCATCATCATCATCATCATGACGCACGACCTGGTCTCGACCACTCCTTCCTGGTGGTACTCATCGAGGCTGAGAAGCTTTCTACTAGGAGGCATCAGTCTGTATCTGTGTATGCAATCATCATCATCATCACCACACACACACACACAATCCCCCTTCCCCCCCCCCCCCACACACACACACAAACACACACACACACACACAATCCCCCCCCCCCACACACACACACACAAACACACACACAAACAAACACACAATCCCCCCCCACACATACAAACCTCAATCTATACAAAAACTTCGGAAGCGGCATCTTGAAATTGAGCGTCCAAGAAAACGCCAGCAAGGCGACGGCTGTTGCTATGGCGACGCTAGGTAACTGACATGCGCAGAAGAGGAGAACGAGGGAAGAAAGTTGGATGGTCCATTGGATGAGTTTGAAGACTCGAGGGTTGCTGATGGGGCCCTGGTGGTGGTGGTGGAAGGGTGGATGAAAGGGTGGATGGAAGGATGGGGAGGAAGAGATTGTTGTTGTTGTTGTTGTTGTTGTGAGATGAAGGTTGGTAATTGCAATACGTGATAGATTAGTAGAGAAAAGACTAGTGAAAACCAACTAATTAAAAAAGTTAACGTATTCAAATGGATGGAAACACGAATCCATTGATTGAATAGATGCAACACGCCAAGCACCAACCCTGTAGTAACACACAGCAAAACTGAGGGTGGACACGATGAGAACATATGCGATGACGTAGTGGTGGTAGTGGTTGAGGAGGGTGAGGAGGTTGCCGTATAGAAAGTTCCAGATGTAGGCGCTGATGGAAAAGCAGGTGAAGAAGATGCAGTAGAAGACGGATCTCTGTGGCGTGTGTTCGATGGTGCATGGAGTGGTTGATTGTGGGTGGAGTGGTTGATTGTGGGTGGAGTGGTTGATTGTGGGTGGAGTGGTTGATTGTGGGTGGAGTGGTTGATTGTGGGTGGAGTGGTTGATGGTGTGTGGAGTGGTTGATTGTGGGTCGATAAATGAGATAGGATGAGTAGATGGGGTGAATTTTTACTATTAATGATAATGATGCTAAAATTATTTAGGATGAAAAAGCCATCAAACTTCGACCCCTCCATCCTCTTATTACTGCCAATAAAACTGTCAGCTCAACCATCATTATCATCACCATCACCATGTTACCTTGGGAACGACCCGGCCAGCAACGAAGGCAATTATTAGAAGTGATGCAAAGAGTCCTATAGAGACGCCAGTGCCGTAGTAGAAGACTATGTTTCTGAGATTTTTAATTAGTTAATTATTTGATTAATTAATAATTAATTAAACTCATTACTATTTTCATCCTCTTAATCATCACTATTTTCACAAAAAGTAGAATAATTAGTAAGTAATTAATACTTTGGAGACAATTATTTCAAGAATTTTTAAAGACCTATCAAAATTAGGGGGTTCATTAAACTTTGGTGATGGGATTTATATTGGGAGTTGCCCTCACCTGCTGAGTTCTGGAGCAAGCAGGAAGAGAATGCACGCAAGGAAGTACAATATCGCCAGCTTTAAATCAACAGCTGGAATCAGATTAAAAAATTAATTAAAATCTAGAAATTTGGAATCGGAAATAAAATAGAATTAAAATCAAGAAATTTGGAATATGAAAAAAGATAGAATTAAAAGCTAAAAATTTAATCTTTCATGTTTTGATATTAGATACATATTTAATATGGGCTACAAATGTTTGAACCTTTGAGTGTCAATCTCATTTCATAGTTGTCCTTTGACAAGGCTCCAACACATGACTTGTTGAAGGGCTTCAGAGAAAGAGAATTGGACTTCCAGAAGTTGAATGTTGTCTGCAGCCAAACGTTGGAATTCTTTTCATGCTGGCATGCAACATCGGTGTGGTTATCTCCTGAGTACAACTCCACTTCACCCAAGCTCTCAAATGAAAACTGGAATGTTTTTTGAATATTTCAAGTTTCGATTTATAATGCCTAGATTATCAAATTTTAACATTTAAAATTTTAAAATTGAAGAAAAATTTTTTTACCGTGGCAGATGACCAAGTTTTAAGAAGGAGATAGCCTTCCTGTCTGGGCTTGTAGCAGAAGATGACCAGCTCCAGTCCATTTGGGTTGACGCTCTTTACAGTTGACAGACTCCATTCGTACGCTTAAATTTAAATATATTTTAAATAGAAAAATGTTTTTTTAAATCTTTGGAAGGTATTTAAAAGAAGTTGGATGAAGTACATGTGATGCTGGAGTATCAATGTATTTTAATATAGGAGTGCAATACTTGTGAAACATTTTCAAAAATATAAAATCACAGCAACGCAAGCATGAAATGGTTAACTTGAAAATTATTTTGAAAAATATTACTCAATTATTTTAATTATCGCTTATTTAAAAAAAATTCAAAAAATTTAATATTATTAAACGTACTTCTATATTTTTCTAAATTGCAATTTTCGACAATTTTTCCACTTATAAAACTTAAAGATAAAACCAACAGAATACCGGGCTTCATTTTAAAGAACCAAAGAAAACTAATCACATTATCTATAACATAAATGCAAAATTTATTTTTTGAGGCAACAAAAAATCTTCAATGGTATATTTGAAAATTGTAAAAATTATATAATTTGATAGATTTTACACTTTCTCTGTTTCGATCAATATCCAATCTCCAAATCTCGAATAACTTTTCTAGGGGTAGCCAAAGCTTGACAGGGTTTGATTATTCATTTTATGGGAAAATTGATCTCAAACATATTCCGAAACATGTCGACATATATTCACAATGCTACTTCAAAACACACTGCTACGGCAAGTACCCTTTCATTATTTATTAATAATTTAATATTGAATTTTTATTTTGCACTATTTTAACAGTTGTTGAGCTACTATACTTTTTATCATAAGAATATGATAAAAATATCTGATTATATTTGTAGGTAATATTTCTTCATGGTCTTGGAGATACTGGGTTATTATTTTTCTTATTTATATAAAAAGAATTAGAAAAATTGAATCTTCTTCAATACAACTAAAACGCACAAAATTATACATTTAATACTTAATACAGCAATGGTTGGCTGCATGCATTCAAAGCCATCAGTTCTCCCCACATCAAGTACATCTGCCCCACTGCGTAAGGCCACACTATATTATGTTTATTATTTTATATATACAAAATTTATAAATGCAAATATAATTTATTTTTTGATTTTTATTTGTTTGATGATTTTTAGATTTTTATTTTTAAATATGTTCATATTCCTCCAGGCCAGCAATACCAGTCACTCTTAATGGTGGAATGTCCATGCCTGCATGGTAGTTCACTTTCAGCCAAAGATTATAAAATAAATATCAATTAATAATTTTTTCTTCTAACACATGTGAACACTTGCAGGTTTGACATCTTCAGCTTGACTCCTGGAGGCAAAGAAGATGAAGTTGGTATCAATGCCTCAGCTGACCTGCGTATGTATTCAACCACCATTATTATCACCTAATTAAACAATATAATAATAATAAATTTTTAAGGTTTTACACTTTTCAGTGATTTTAAATATCCAATTAGTACTGGCTACGTTACGCAACTTTCAGAACATACAGCTTTTTCAACTTCGTGATTTTCTTTCCTACTATACACATCACCATAACAACCACCACCACCACCACACCGGCATCAGTGCAGAAGCACATAGCGGCCGAAGAGGCGGCAGGCATTCCGAGGGGCAGGATCCTCGTTGGCGGCTTCTCGCAAGGGGGCGCCATCTCTCTCTACTCCTGCCTCAGTCGCCCCCAAGCACCCCTGGCCGGTGTCGTCGTTCTGAGCTCCTGGTTGCCCTTGCACAAGAGCTTCCCTGCTGTCCGTTGGAGTGGGGTGAATGTGATGGTGGGGGAGTCTTGGTGGGTTGTTGGGGTGTACTTGTGCTTGTGGTGTTGGTAGGGCAGGAAGGTGGTGAGAATGCTGGTGGTTGTGGTTTTAGTGTTGTTGGTGTTGTGGTGGGGTTGATTGTTTTGGTGATTTTTTTTTAGTTGTGGGGGATTATAAATGATTCTAGTACCTCCCCACCACCTCGTGCCACCCACCCCACTGCACCTCCCACAGGCTCTGAAAGCGAACCAGGCAACCCCGATTCTGCAATGTCACGGCAGTGCTGACACCATGGTTCCGTTGATGCTGGGTGAGATGACCTCGCATGCCCTGAAGCAGTTGAACACCTGTTCGTCCTTCAAGGTCTACCCTGACATGGGCCATTCTTCGTGCGAAGAGGTGCTGTGGGCGAGGGGCGGAGTTTGGTTGATTTTATATTTATAAATGCCTTTATTTGTTTATACTCTATTGAGTTTTTTGTTTTTTTAAATAAAGTTATAAATTTTTTTTTCCTTTTATTCTACGGATTTTTATAGTTTTTTTGATTATTACAATAAAATTATCATTTATTATATGTCTTAATTATAAAATATAATAACTCATTAAAATACATATAACTTTGTATAGCGCTTAACTTCAATTCACTCAATCATCCACCAGGAAATGAGTGACGTGAAGGACTTCATCAGCAAAACCCTCCCTGCCATCTGAGGCACCTGATTGGTCCACGATCGATGACGTCACTGAATTTGTTGTTATTTATAGAAGCGGTCATCGTTATCAAGACTACAATATATGAAAATATTTGTTGTTTTTTTAATGTTTATTATTATTATAAGAGGTATTTAAAATATTTGGTTTAAAACTGTGAAGCATCTTTAGTCATTTATTCACGAAACGATAATAATTATTTATAGTATTTTAAAATTAATTATATATATTTATATATTGTTTGTAATTTTTAATGAATATTAAGTCGTAATAACGATTATAATATGCATGATTAGACTGATGATGGTGACTCACCTGAATCAGAAAGATGGCAATAATCAATCGAATCAACGCCACTTTAACACTGTCATAGCACTTTCAATTTTTAATATTTAGTACGCATTTTTGCTCTTCTACTAGAAGTCATTTAGAAAATCATTCGAATTTAATTTGTTTAAATCTAACTTTATTCAGGCAAAAATTATTTAGAAAATTTGTATTTGACTTTAATAACTAGAAATAATACTTTGGGAACTTTTTAATAATTTTTAGTGAATTTATTACTAGCTCAATGATTTTTCTTCAAGAGCTTGATGATTGTAATACTTCAAGGCACATAATGCATAAGTAAGAAGGTAAAGTTTCGCATCATTTCATGCTTCTTCGTCACTAATTCTGTATTCAAGCACTAGCATCAATATTCTCTCAGAAAATGCAACTTACAAGCTTTAATATTATTTCCTCTTACACTTGTCAGATCAGTGATTTAATACGAATACAATCGATATGAAATAATCTTGAAGATTTTGTAGTGGTAATTTAATTTTCATATAGCGTGAAAAGGCGGTTTGAGCTAGAAAACTGGAGCTTTTAATAAAGTTTATAAAACATAAAAAAGTAGCTTTAACCTCTTGCCCGACGTCCAATTGATTGTGACGTCATATTGGTCTATTCAGAGTCGTCTTCCATTCATTAGAGAATGTTATTAAACAATTATTTATACGCCACACATGTAGAAGATTTTTTGTCAAATAAAAAGTTTTACTATCTTATATTCGATTCAGAAATCCAGTTTAAAATGCGGGTGTATAAGCACTCGAACTTGCATTCTGCAAGAAATAATGGAAAATAATTACATGCAAAATTCTTTAAATATATTTTAAGATTTTGATAGTTCTATTTTTTAGTATAGGCTATACACGAGTTTATGTGTGTACGTAAATTTAAAAATTATTTAAAAATCTTGTTTCAATCCTTAATATTAAATATATAAAGTGACAAAATTGTTACATCAGCAGAGTGGCGCAGCGGAAGCGTGCTGGGCCCATAACCCAGAGGTCCGTGGATCGAAACCACGCTCTGCTAATCTTTTGACTTTGTCCCATCAAATACTCTCCAAGGCACAATCATACTAAGTTTTCACTGACCAAATCCCATCCAGAATTATGAAAACTTTTTTTTACACAGATTGAGGTTAATACCAAGATAACTATACCAGGGGCGGCGATCTGCGGAATATCTTGGGGGGGTCCTCCCAAGGGTTGGAATCAAAGAACCGGTATCGACCAATACAGTACCAGCGATACTATTTAGTATTGTTTGCTGTAGTGCAAATTATTTTTGTATCAACTACTAATATTTGTATCACCAAACATTTAGAAAAAAAGTTTGATACTCAATAAAAATACTTTTTTATTGCCACTTTGAGCGATTTAAAAAAAAACAATAGCGATTTCAGTAACTTTTATTATTTTTCATCTTCATAAATTCAATTACAACTAGCCATCAACCCATCAAATAAATTTTATAACATCTTTTTTTCCATTCATTTCTGAGTCAAATAGTTTAAAAAATTACAAGTAGATTTAAATTTGCAAAAGTTATAAACAAATATACATTGGGAAATTTTTTTGGCCCACAGTGTAAATTAAGATAACATAAAATACCCTCTCTGCCTGTCCTCCTGCCCTACCCCACAGCTCTTTTACTCCAATTTCCAAAAAGACTTCTTCGGATGTCTGACTGACTAGCAAATTCTTCTGCTAGCCTTTTTAATCCAGACTTTCAAGTATATCCTGATGTGCATGACAAACGGCCAGTGAATTCAAGCGAGGCTGTGTCATAGGTGCACGCAACTAAGTCTTAAGATGCCGCAAAGCACTAAAAGATTTTTCTGCAGTACATGACGTTATTGGACACACAAGCATCAACCTGATCAATCTTTCAACCGAAGATAACAGATTTCTGACTTCCGTGATCATAGCTTGCAGTGGCGCAACCAGGGGGGCTGGAGGGGGCTCAAGCCCTAAGAATACTATGCAACTCAGTTTTTAGTTCTTCTTTTGTATCATTAATAAACTATCTAAATTTTTTATCAATTATAACTGGTAGTTTTTATTTAGCCCATTTACCGCTGCTACCCGAGAAAAAAAGTTAACATGATTTTTACATTTAGACTTGCATTATATGGTTATAAGAATAACTCAAGCAAAATTGAAAACAATTTTTTCATAAGTTTTAATGGTTCAAAATGTTGCGAAAACGCAACATGAACGGGAAGTGTCACATACTGTGCAGTAATAAATTAATTCAAACCACATTTATTAAAACAGAAATAAATTTAAATTGCAAATAGTTCGATAAAATTATGACTTCTAATATAATAATATTAATAATAATAATAGTAATAATTTTAATTACAACAAAGTAAATTATTTAACGTGAATTACAACAGCACATTCATAAACTGTCGTGTTGATTTAAAAACGACACTGACGACGAATGTTATCTTTATTTTTAGTTAAGAATCAATCCATGAGAGGTTAAAAATTTATATTCTCTTCAATAAAAGCTTCAATGTGAAGCATTTGCCGTTTGGAATTTTTTAACGAAATATAAAAATCAACATTCATCTACGAAATTCAACTTTTAATTTTATAAATTTCATAATACATTAACATTAAAATAATAATTGTATTATTTTCATAACTATTGTAATGAATGACTAGGCTTATTAAAAATCATATGAAATCATATTACGTCAAAGTTGCGAAAACGCACCATTGGTTTTTAATAGCATGTAAAACTTTTTTACAAGTTATTTTGAATATAAAATTTTGTAATTTAAGTATTAACTATCTTTTCACCCTGAAATTATAACTAAATATGTATAAAAATACTAAAATCGAGCGAAAAAATTAAACAATTATCTAAGCGAGAAAAGATTTTTTTGAGAAATTTTAAATGTGAACAGGAAATAAAAGATTATAAAGTTATAAATTTATAAATTGAATTTATTTTATGAAATTAATATTTAACAAACTGAAATTTAACTTATGAAATGAAAATTTAACTTATGAAATTAAAATTTAACTTATGAAATTAAAATTTAACTTATGAAATTAAAATTTAACTTATGAAATTAAAATTTAACTTATGAAATTAAAATTTAACTTATGAAATTAAAATTTAACTTATGAAATTAAAATTTAACTTGTGAAATTAAAATTTAACTTATGAAATTAAAATTTAACTTATGAAATTAAAATTTAACTTATGAAATTAAAATTTAACTTATGAAATTAAAATTTAACTTATGAAATTAAAATTTAACTTATGAAATTAAAATTTAACTTATGAAATTAAAATTTAACTTATGAAATTAAAATTTAACTTATGAAATTAAAATTTAACTTATGAAATTAAAATTTAACTTATGAAATTAAAATTTAACTTATGAAATTAAAATTTAACTTATGAAATTAAAATTTAACTTATGAAATTAAAATTTAACTTATGAAATTAAAATTTAACTTATGAAATTAAAATTTAACTTATGAAATTAAAATTTAACTTATGAAATTAAAATTTAACTTATGAAATTAAAATTTAACTTATGAAATTAAAATTTAACTTATGAAATTAAAATTTAACTTATGAAATTAAAATTTAACTTATGAAATTAAAATTTAACTTATAGTCTTAGTCTTAGTCTTTAGTCTTTATAGTGCCTTTGTCTCGACACTTCATATCTTTTTCTTCTTCATCTCCCCCTTTCTATTCTCTCCCTCTGTCTCCAGATCGCTCCCACACTTCTCAGCACCACTTCTTCCATCCTCCGATCCTCCTCCTGGTAACCAAGGACCCCTTCCATCGGATCCTGTTTTCCACGCTCCCTTCTCCAAACCGTCAGCCATTCTTCTCTCCACTCTTCATACAACCCACACTCCAGCAAAACGTGCCTCTCATTCTCTTCCTCCCCACAAACACACTTCCTATCCTCCTTCTCATACTTCCAGCGCACAATTTCATTATTCCTCACCGTCAAGCTATCCCCCTTACACATCATCCTAACTTTCGCTCCATCTGAACCATCGACATATTTTTCCAACTTCCTGCTTTCTGACTTCTCCTCACGGTATCTTTTCAATCTTTCACTTTCCTGTATCTTATTCCCCCATTTCTCCTTTCCCTTTGTTGGATCTTCTTCACTAGTTCCCTTCCCCCATCCCTCCGACCTCTCTTTCTGAAACGCCCATCATAAACACTCCTGCTCGTGCACCTTTCCCTCCACGTACCATTCTGCTCATAACCTCCACACCCAATTTTTTTCCTAAGTTGGCTACATCTCTCCACTATTTAAATTTCTTACCTATCTCTTCTACACATGCTCTACCTACTCTTTCTACTATATCTTTCCCCTCTAATGTCCTAATCACAAAGTCTGTCATGACCTAAGCCTCTCTTTCCCAGAATGTACTCCAAGCTGTTTCTCCATGTACTACAACATTCCAAACACTAGTCTCTACCCCTCATATCCATCTCCCAAACTTAGTCTGCAAAACCTCTAACTTCTTTCTCTCCTTAGCTGACCAACCAACTGCTGCAACACCATAAATTATCTTTCCTACAATCAAGCTTTTCCATGCCTCCCTGCCCACGATAAAACGACTCCCCGATCTTTTTGCTCCATATTTTACCATGCCGGTTAGGCTTTCAACGTTTTTCATCATTTCACCAAATTGATAAATCCCATCTTTTTTCCCCCTTTAAGCTTAAATCCTAAATACCTTACCTCATCACATTTTCGTATGGTTCTACCTCTAATTGCCCATTCTTGACATCCTTCCATACCTGTATTACCAACCAGCTCCACAACTTTAGATTTCTCTTCATTCAGTTTTATTCCGTATTCCTCCAACACCTTCAGTACATCCTCTAACACTATCTTCATATTATCTTCATTTCCCGCCGTCACTAAGATGTCGTCACCATAAAGCATTCCTCCAAACCTCCACTCTTTCCTACTATCTTCCCTACCCATTTGATTGTGTACTTTCATCACTACCCTGGCTCGATGGTTATCCAGGACCGCTGCCACATCCATACTGTATAAATTGAAGAAGATTGGATATAAAGGACAACCCTGTCTAACTCCACTTGTGCACGTAACCCATTCTGTCTCCAAGTCCCCCAACACAAATCTCACTCTGTTATTTTCATACACCTTCCTCAACACCCTTTAAATTTTTCCACCCATTCCCATTTTCTCTAACACCTCAAACAATTTACCTCTGTTCACCCTATCATATGCCTTTTCTAAGTCTAAGCCCGCTACCAATAGTCTTTCACCTCTTGCCTTTGCAATTTCACTAACCCGCCCTAACATATAAAGGTTATCATCCCCACGCCTCCCTCTTCTAAACCCTTCTTGTGTTTCATTAATTATACAATTACTTTCTGCCCATCTCTCCACTCGTTCTCCCAATATAATCATCATTAGCTTATATAAAATGCTGCTAATTGCTACCGGTCGATAAATCTTAATTTTCCGTCTCTCCCCACCTTTAGGAATTAGGACGACCCGCTATACCTCCAACTTTTCGGCACCTTACTTTCTTCTAATATTTTATTAAACCAATTCCTCACCTCTTCTCTTCCTCTACATTTCAACGATTTCAACAGCTCCCCAGTTACCTCCTCTTCATCCGCTGCTTTTCTTAGTTTAAGTTTTTTCAGTGCCCGTTCAAATTCATTGTTACTGATGCTTCCTTCATCCTCCATTTGGATACTTTCTTTTTCGATGTTCATCGTGGCTTTTCCCTCCGTATTTAGAAACTTTCCCCATGTGTTGAGTATGCACTCTCCCATCTCCTCTTATGAAATTAAAATTTAACTTATGAAATTAAAATTTAACTTATGAAATTAAAATTTAACTTATGAAATTAAAATTTAACTTATGAAATTAAAATTTAACTTATGAAATTAAAATTTAACTTATGAAATTAAAATTTAACTTATGAAATTAAAATTTAACTTATGAAATTAAAATTTAACTTATGAAATTAAAATTTAACTTATGAAATTAAAATTTAACTTATGAAATTAAAATTTAACTTATGGAATTAAAATTTAACTTATGAAATTAAAATTTAACTTATGAAATTAAAATTTAACTTATGAAATTAAAATTTAACTTATGAAATTAAAATTTAACTTATGAAATTAAAATTTAACTTATGAAATTAAAATTTAACTTATGAAATCAAAATTTAACTTATGAAATTAAAATTTAACTTATGAATTTAAAATTTAACTTATGAAATTAAAATTTAATAAATTGAAATTTGACTTATGAAATTAAAATTTAAAATTTTTTGTACAAAATATGTGAAAATACTCGGTATTAAAACAGCAAAAAATATATAAATTGCTGTTGCAAAAACGCAACAGCAGCGGTAAACAATTAAAAAAAATTTACTAAAGTTGAGCTGGTTGCGCCCCTGACTATACCTATAATAAGACTTATTACTTATAAGTTATTAGTAACATACTTTTGAATTTCAATGTTTTAAATCTATTTTAAATAAATAGATTGTTTTGCCTCTTTTCGGCTCCTCGGAATGATAATCAAAGTCGGTGCCGTATTTATGACCAAAAGTTTAACGCTTCTCCTAATAAGAAAAACCAAATAATAATAATAATAAATTAAATAAAAATAGTTACATTTTTTTTCAATTTATATTTCTAAGTAAACTTATTAGATTTAACTTTCATGGATGAATATTTGTACAAAATGAAAAGTTATCAAAACTATTTGATATTTCTGCATTATTTAACTCTTAAAAACCAAACTAAAAAATAACGTTGGCGTCCGCATTTTGGTGTTTAAGGGTTAATGATCGGGAATGGCTTAGATGGTAGACGTTGGACTTGCAACTTAAAGGTTGCCTGTTCGAATCCCTGATAGGCAACCGTGAACTATCATATACCTAGTGTATATGATGCGGTGTTTGCGACGTATGCATTGAGAGATGTGTACGTCGTGTGGAGTGGCGTCTCGGCGCATAAGACCCATGGTTCCTAGAACCATTGTAACATGGCCTGCGTCTGTCAAGCTGTGAACGATATAGGCAAAAAAAAAGAGACTTTTTAAATAGAACTTCAGTATTTCGTAAACGATGAGTTCAAAACAATAATAAGAAGTTTTAATTGAAATACATTCTTTTCTCAAACAAAGTTCATTTAAATGTAGAATATAACTAGTATAATTAAAAAATTATATTGTTCAAAACAGAATGTACTAGCAAAAACTGTTTAAATAAATATCAAATCAATTTGAACTTAAGCAAGTCTGAAGCGATTCCGCCGGCCTAAAATGGACGCAGTGGAGTGTGCTGGAGGAATTGGCATGATGGAAAGCCCCTTTGATATGCACCACTAGCTTCTTTACTCATTAGAAAATAATTTTTTGACCATTTTTTTCATTCTTTTATTATTTCAAAAACCAGAATAAATATTAATTATTAACTTTTAACTTTTAGTTTTTAAAATTTTTGCCTAAACTAAGGTCCCAAAACTAATTTTTTGTGTGGAAAATGATGGTGTCTGAACATTATAAATGTCCGAAAAATTGTTGTTTTATATTATAGATCCATTTTTTTCGAAAGATATTTTCTAATCAATTTTTAATAATTTTTTTCTCTCAATTTTGTCTGAGATGATCCCCGAATCAATAGTTTTTCAAGTTATGTAATAAAATACATTAGCCAGTATGATTTGTTGTCAATGAAACCTTTCTATAATTAAGATTCTTGTGGCTTGGAATATCTTTGATTAGTTGAATTCTTTAAAATAAAATTCACTTTTACAATTTTATCGGTGAGTTGTAAGCCTTCCAAAGTGTCAGTAAGCCAAGATAATTTTTTGATAAGTGAAGAAAAAATAGTAAGAGTTAATTATAGATTTTATTATGAATAGTATTCATATAAAATGAAATAAGATTTTTATTTACACCTAAAAAAGTAGTTTCAAAAATAAATAAATAAAAGCAACAAAACTAGCTTTAAAATGTCATTGAAAAAAATAAAGATAATTTCGGAGAAATTCTACTTTGCAATGAATTAATAATGTAAAAGTTGTTAAGGAGAAGAAGGGTTAGAGTGAGTTCATTGCATATGTGTAAGCATATCTGAATAAAATTAAAATAATTATTATAAAACTATACTAATTTAATTACCAATAAGTTTAAAAATTGTGCTAAGAAAAAACAAATAAAATAATTTTCAAATGAATATTTTAACATAAAAAAAAATTAATGTTTTTAAAGTCAGATATTCTTCAAATTAAAAGTTTTTTAAATAAAACAATCGTTTCATATAATACTTTTTGAAAAGTGTAAAATTAACTTTTTTTAATTCGGAAAAAAGCATCATTAATGATCTTAAAACTATCCTAACCACAACAGCAATAAACTATAGCCCCAACTACCACCACCACCACCACCACAACCACCATCCGTACTTAACCCCCCATAGCTGCAAAGGCCACAGCAATCAGAACTACAACTACCACAAGCATCTTCATACATGTTATAATGATTATAAGAAATATTTCAGTGCGTTCCTGAACTGCCTCTTTACAACGCCATGGACGTTTTAATGCTCCAGAGGTGCGCTCGTCATCTCACCGTCTCTCCTTCCTCCCACTGCAAGAACCCCTTGCTGATTGTCATTGGTTTATTTTTAATTGGGAAACATGTTTTTAATGTTTTTAGATACTATTTTATTTTGTTATTTATTTATTTTTTTTTATAGTACAGGTGTGAGATAAAACACACACACACACACACACACACACACACACACACACACACACACACACACACACACACACACACACACACACACACACACACACACACACACACACACACACACACACACACACACACACACACACACACACACACACACACACACACACACACACACACACACTCACAAACACACACACACACACACAAACATACTCACACACACACACACACACACACACACACACACACACACACACACACACACACACACACACACACACACACACACACACACACACACACACACACACACACACACACACACACACACACACACACACACACAAACATACTCACACACACACACAAACACGCACTGATATTACAGTGTTATGAAGGTAATAAAAACATACCTTCTTAACTCCAAAGGCTCGGACCCAACACCTAGGCAATAATGAATGTTTAGATAAAGAAGGCATAAACATCGAACCAATTTGCACACGTCTGCCCATGTTCTCCATCATCCTCCTTCTTGCACTGTCACCCTACGCAGCCCATCCATGAAACCATCATCACAAAACCATCATCACATCAATTGAATCACAAAAGCATCATCACATCAATTGAATCATAAAAGCATCATCACATCAATTGAATCACAATACCATCATTACAACACCACCATCCAACCCTCATCTATCCATAACACCATCCAGGTGTCCTCAAGCCACCAGCTAATCATCATCAGTACACCAGCATCCTACCAACATTCTATCGTTAAAAGATACTAATTCAACATTTCAGATTGTTATTAAAGGTATTAAACTAATAGCCAAACAATTATTTTTTCTTTCAAACGATAATAAACTTTTTAAAACATTATTTTAATATTATATTCATAATTTTTGGTTTCTAAAGCCTTAATGAGTTTTTGTGAGTCCTATATTATATTTATTGTCATACTATATTTTATTTTTATATTTACCTCATTAAAAATACAATTGTTTTTGTTTTAAACTCTAATCGCAAAAGAATAAAATCAATAAGTAATTGCACCAAAGTCTCAAGGAACTCATGTGTGTTTTAAGAACACACATTTTTAGCTTTTTATTTTTAACATTTTTAGCAAAATGCACTTAAGTTTTTCAAAAGGTTTCCAAAGCTTATGAGTACACAAGTGTTGGTCCTATTATAGTATTTTATATTTTATGAACTATTTATTTAAATTTTATAATGTAGTTTATTCATTTTCATCATTTATTCCCAAACACTTTACTTTCAATGATATCATTATAAAAAATCAAAGCAATAATCGAATGATTTAAACATCCACAATGTAAAGCACTTTTGGAACACTTTTAAGAGATTTTATTGTTTTCACCATCATTTCTATGGCTTTTAATTATGATTCGAGATCTTTATTCATTCCAGAAATAATCTGTCAATAAAATAAAGTTTTTCGAGTGTTATCTAACGTGCGTTGTATTGATAACTGGAAACGATAGATTGTGAGTCTGAAAAAGTAGAAGAAGGCCATTCGAGAAGTCAGAATTCTATGAACTATGATTAGATTATAAAAATGGAATAACATTTCAACTAATCTTTTTTATCAAATAATGAAACACACACACACGCATACACACACGCATACGCAAACACACACATACACACAAATACACACACGCATACGCAAACACACACACACACAAATAGTAATAACTTCAGAGCAAGCACCGACAATTGGAAGCTCAAGACAGCAGATCCCGGGGGAGCGTTAATTCCGTCATTCCACTTCTATCTATTCGAAGGTATTTTCCACTTTGAAATATCAACTTGAAATGATCTGTATAAAATAATTAATTGTCATAACTTCATTCAAATCAGCACTCATTTTCCGTCTTAAAAAGTCTTGAGTAATGAAAAAAACTATCGCCTAGTTTTAAATAGAAACTTCACAAAGTTTACAAACAACTAATCTCCATCACCTGCGTCACCTTTTCAAGCGCATAAATCCTGCACTGAAGCAAGCTGAAGAAGCCACAAATATGCCATAATTTCTTCAGACTGTAATGAGCGTGAAGCTGGAGACTTGGCTGAAAGTGTCTTTGCCAGGAATTCAATGCTTTGCCAATTACAAAAGCCATCGGTTCATGAAAGACAATTGAATATCAAATTTATGCCTTCAGCTTCTATACGGAAGACTTGTGGGCAGATTGTTGGGAGAATCATTCATTTAAGTTCTGCAAGCCAATATTAAAAGATGAGAAAATGATAACTTTCGAAATAGAAACAAAACACATGGAATAGGCGATTCAACATACTCATCGCTTACTTTAATCTTTAATAGCTTTCCGGTTTTTTACTTTATCAAACTAAAATAGCTCTAAACTCGTCTTCAAAAAACAGATGCATCTTCGAAATGGAAGTATGGACGATGTTTATATGTTTGAAAGGTCTAAAAGACTTAATTGATTCGTACAGTAATATAATATATAGTTTTCCTGTTGTATTCATTTAATTTTGTTTTTTTCAATGTTCTTCAAGATGAATTCTTTATTTTAATGTGATTTAAATTAAATTTTACTTCAACAATATCGGTCGAAGTATATCAATTTTTATGCCACCAACTAATCAATTTTTATTCTAAAAGTTTATTTCAGATGAATTATTTGATTTTAGAAAGTAAAAATATAAAAAAAGTTTAAAAATTTAGCAGTCTTCAAAGGCATATAATAGACCTCCTGCATTGAAAAAAATTGCTCTTTGATATTTTTAATTCAGAATGGTTTGGTGCGATGTTTTAACTCTATAAAAAACCTATTCACAGTTTTTGAGTAAGTATTTCCTTTTTATTTAAAAAACATATATATTTATAACTTTTATTAAATAAAATTTATTTTTTATTATAAGATTATTTTTTAATAGATTTCTTGTCATTTTTGTCATTCTCTATTTTTCCAGTTATGTTGTATCGCATTTTACACAAGGGACTCGGGGTCAATTGAAAAGTGATAGATGGATTTTTTATTGGAATTTTTCATTTCTTTTTTCTTCATAATAGTACAATATTATTTGTTTCACAATATTTGATATCTCTTTATTTGAATAATAAAATATGAATGAAGTTACATTATTTTTTAATATTAAATTTTTGATGTCAATTTATAAGAAACTTTAATTTAAGTCGAATTCAATAACTTTTCAGTTTTGATATTGTTATGTATTTCTTAATTATATTTTGAGGATTTTAGAAGACCTATTTTCGAAAATAATCTTTAAATAAGTATCCCTTTATTATTTATTATTTTTTTATGTTATTAATTTTGTCTTTTTGCTTATTAGTTTTTATATCGTTTTTGGACTTCTGAGTTCAACTTCATTTTTTAAAGATTTTTTTCATTGGACTTAGGCTAATAAAATATTTTTATTTTGTTACATCATCTCACTTTGAATTATATTTTAGGCGATAACATAGAGATAAAGCCCAGATCAGAGATTAAATAATAAGATTTAAACTAAGAATAAACAAATATATTTTTGAAAAAAAAATTTTAAACACAACTTTGAAAATTATTTTTACATTTTCTAAGTAATGAATAATTAAATAAATAGGTAAATGATATAGCTTTGTTAATTTTCAATTTAACACTTTATTTTATAAGAATTCTAGTTATAGAAATCTAACTTTAAACAACAGTATAAAAATTCAAATTCAATTACATATTCAACAGTACAAACAAATATTGAACACTTCCTCAACACCACCCCCAACCCTCCCATCTAACCTCCAGAGCTGAAGCATTCCACCAGAGAATACCAGCAAAATGGTTGCAGCACTCAGAAATTAAATTAGACATATTTTTCCGCCGGGGCGAACTGCGTGCGTTTGGATAATATGTTTGAGGACGTTCAGCTTAACGCAAGTTGCGTAATAAGATGCCCAATTACGCGAGTACACTGCGTTTAACGACGATATCGCCGCATAGGCATCGGGTGCATTGCCATTTGCGGAAGGGATGTTCCACTAACAGCATCGCCCTCCATGACACAGATTTCAGAATTATCATTCGCAGTACTATCTCCTCTCTGAGCTTCATTACCAATGTAATTATTCTGATCTTCAGACACCGCGTGGCATCCATGTGCGCCTTCAGTCGCTTGATTATCTCCGCCATAAATGTCTTCCCGAGTGCAACCAGATTGTGAGAAGACTGGAATTCCGATGGGTGCGTGAGAAAGGGAAAATGCCCTTGTGGCAACTGTTTAGGGAAACTTTAAACAACCGTGAAGTGTAGAACCTTCATGCCCAGGACAGTGGCATGCAAGAAAACTGAAACCTATCGGTGAAAGTATTTTTTAAAGTCTGGTTCAAGTAGGATTCTTCATTTTTGTGTGCCTGGTGGTGGTTTAATGGTTTGCAAAAAAGGAATTTGTTCTTATGAAGAAAGAGACATCTTACACCTATCTGGCGGATAGGGGTTGAAAAGTTTTGAATAGAAAGTGGATGAAATGGGCTCGTGAATAGATTAAATGAGAATGTATGAGAGGTTGGATGAGTGTAGACAATATTTGAAGAAAATCTTACAGCATCTACATACTTCTATTGAAAATTCTACCATTATCATAGCACATGCATATGTTCTATAGCTTCTCGCTAATACTATATTCTATAGTGTGCTCTATGTACCAGCAGACATATGCATGTGTGTGTAATTATATATATAAACCAAAAGAAGCCATTTCAAAGCCTTTATTGCTAGAATTTTGGTCTTTCTGTCTTTCTTCTTGATTTTGTTAAGATTCTGACGATAACTTTGAATGATACGTTTTTCTGGTAGTCGATTCATTAGTAATTATCTGATTTGAATGTTTTCTTAGTTTGGGACTGCGTCGATAATCTGGCAAAGAGGTGAGCTGTTCATTTGGCAGTGAAAACTAATTGTAGATACAGTTTTAATTTATTACACAACTATTAATGTTGACTACCACCATTTCGATATATGCTCAACTTTCCATTTTGAACTTTTAACAGCTCTCTAATAATTTCTGAATTTGAAAAATCAAAAAAATTGTTTTCAATAATCTAGTTTTCAGGCAAAATGTTATCTTTTGTGAATTTCCATGTAAGATGTAATTTACGTTTTGTTTGTGTTAATGCCTTCATGCATCTCGAACCATCAATTAATTCCATGAATCAGAGTATCTAAGCAGAGAAAAAATGAGCCTAGGTGTTCAAGTGAAGAAGTTTCAAACAAAAACTTTTTTGATTTCCCCCTTCACTCAGCATTTAAAACTTATTCTAGTATATTCAATCATTCTTTCATTTTTTTGCTTCAGTCTTTATTATCTTCCACACCTATTTTTACATACATCCTTTAACCTCTCTTCTATCCATGAATGCATGCACGCATGCAAACATGCACACATCACTTCCATTATGTTTCCTTCAACACTCGTCTCATACTTTCCAATCATGCAGCCATTGGAAGGCCGTACTTCAGCTTTGCTTTCTTCAATTTCTCTCATAATCCGTGCATCAAGACTATGTTGTAAGAATGAATGCTTGAATCAGCTAAATAATAACGACTTGCATATTAGGCATTGCATAATAATATTTAGAATTGATAATCATAAATAATATTTTTAACATTATAATTTTTATTTTTATGAGTGGAGCGCTGACTAGTTTTATTGTTATTTTCATTATAATTGTTCAGAAAGCCAGAGGATAAGCTATATGCATTTAAGACTATAGTTCATGTTAATGAAATGTTGCCTCTTTCAGTGCCTGTGTGTGTTTGCGTGGATTTGTTTTCGAATATGTGTTAAGTCTTCTGTTTTTTTTTAAATATATTTTTTCTTTTTCTTAATATCGTTTTTCCTTCAACCTTTCTTTTTGTGTTATTTTACAGACAGCTTTTTGTTTTGATACTTCATTACTGATTTATACCTTCCTCACGAGCGTTCTCTACTTCAAGTAAACTTTCAACACCACTATTTACACTGCGAAATAAACTATACGAAGCGATAAAGGTTTTCAATGTTATAATCACGATTAGAGTACAAGCTACCCTGAAAAAGTTTATTATATTTATTCAACTAAAGCAAATTTGACGATTTAACAACGCTATAGAAACCAAAACGCAATAAATCAAATTTTTCTAGTTTACAATTTTTTTCGCCATTAACATGATTAACCTTTCATCGTTGTATGAAAGAGATAACTGAATCAATGATTACCGACTTAATATCGAGGAAATTTCAGTTGTCAGTGAATATCAATCTAACGACAATGCAAAAGGTTATTTAATTTGTAAAAAATTTTGCTGATAGTATGTATAAAAAAGTATATACAAACGTACACACACATGTATTTGAAACTCAAACACACTAGTTAATAATATTAAAAAATCAAAATACCTGATTTACAACGGGATACATGAATAAACAGAAAAATGTTATAAAGATACAAATGAAAACGTGCATACACACGTAGAGAAAAAAGCACAAAAACACACAGGCAGAAAGTCACAGAGACAGAGATAGGTTTTTCAATCAATGCAATTGGCACGTTCATGTTCTGTCCACACCCTTTTCCACTCGCCACAATCAACATTCTCCAGCCCAAAGCCTCCAATCACTCTAGCCTTTCTGAACGTTTTTTTCTAAATGTGAACAATTCCAGCTGAATAATATTAGAATGAAAATTGTTATAAGTAAATATATAAATTAAAAAATAAAATAAATCATTTGAAATAAAATATTTAAAATTGCCAAACTAATATAGTTTTTTCTTGACAAAAAATTCGTTTTTTAGAAGTTCTTGTTTGCACACTCTCTCGCAGACCATCACAAGTTTTGTTTGTTTGGTGTACAACATCGATATCAAAGAGAAACATTACAGAATGCCCAAAATGTAGCAATGCTACATTGTAGCAAATGCCTTCGAGAGTGATAAACAATTGTATAGTAACATTTTTTTATTGCTTAAAATAATATTTAATTTAAAAAAATTATAAACCGTAAGTCATATAAAAACAATATTAAAATCGAACAAAATATTTTTATTAACTTGAATTTGTGAAAGTAATCGAAGAAAAAACAAAATTCATAGAAAAGTTTAAAAAAAGTTCAAACCACATACTAATAAGTTTATATAAGTACTCTTCTTTTTCTTGGTTGTATCTCTTGTTACGTTCATCGCCTACAACCTCGTTAGAAAGGGCTTTGTCAACGTTTGCATAAGCGAAACCCAATGCTGGTGCACCCTCCGTGTATTGATGTGGTGGGCGAGATCAATACTAGCAGGCTGGGCGGATGAAAAGAGAGGTCGAGAGACGAAAAAGATCAAACAGAAAAAACAGAAACCTGATCCATGCAAATACGAATTGTAATACGCTTTACATTTAGTTGTGTAAGAGTTTGTGGAACAGTGTTGGAGACTGTGTCATGCATGCTTAAATGAGGATCAAAACAGCTTTAATAATAATAGTTTTCAAATAGGAAAATAATATTTAATATTTAAAAAAGAATTATACAAAGCATCATACAATGCTAAATACAAACCACAACACAAGCCAGGACATAAAGTACTACACAAGCTTTTATTCAAACTTGCCATAAATATTGCCATCAAAGCATAACCCAACACAAACCACTTCTATCCTCTTACTCACCTCAACAAATCCCATTCCTTTCGAATCGTAAACCTAGATTGAATTTCCATCAAGAAGAACTTAACGACATGACATCATCATCTTTTCCATTGTTATCATCATCAGAATTCTCATCATCCTCATCACCCTCCTTAACACCATCTTTCTTTTAAACATCATTACTATCATCTTCATCATTATTATCCTCATCATCATCCTCATCATTATTACCCTTATCATCATCCTCTTCTTCATCATATCATCATTGTCATTTCCATCCTCGTTTTTAATATAGGTATATAAATATCATATTTCATTTATCGATGCTACTAACAAAACCAACAACAATCTACACAACTCGCAACAATTAACAACAACTTCAACAACCACTACAACACACCACTAAAAGCAATCACTGCAACAACCATAAGAAAAGCAACCACTACAACACACCCACACACATACACACACACACACACACACACACACACACACACACACACACACACACACAAACACACACACACACACACACACACACACACACACACACACACACACACACACACACACACACACACCTTCAACGCTGGCCCTCTTTTGGAGTCTTAATCACTTATCAGTGCGTGGATCTGTCGAGTGCAGACTGACAGACGGCTTCGCAGCGGGCTGTCTTGTCTCCTCTACCCGCATTAGCCTTCTTCGCTACAATAATGGCCTAATGATAATTAAAATAATTGATCAGCGCTTTTCGGATATTTTGTTGATACCTCATAAACCTTAAATGTATTTTTATTTTGAATGTGTGAGGTTTTATCGAATTTTAAACGATCTTTAGGCTTTTTAAAATATTATTTATGAATCTATTTTTATAAAATTACTTTCAAATAGATATAAATAATTATATTGAATTTATCAAGTAGGTTCAAAACGTTTGAGAAAAGGGAAAAGGAAAGAGCGGAGAAGTAGCGTTTGCACCCAGCGTACATCGGTGCGTACGCAAAGGAAAAAAAAACTATACAAGCTCGGGAAAAAACTAAAAATATAAAAATTTTGATAAAAAACTAGGATTTGTGTAATTTCATGAAAAAACTATCGAAGTTAGTGTAATAAAAGTTGGAAAAATGGTAAAAACTATTAGAAAATGAAAAGATAATAGTAAAGAACTTGGTAAATACAATAAAGTAAAGTTAAATCAGTGTAATAAAAACTAATTATAAATCAAAATTTGGTAGTGTGTAAAATTGAAAAGTATTATTGGAAAAAATTGTATATTGTCTAAAAATCCCCTAAAAAGAAGTTAGCAATTAAGTTTTTATAAAGAGATTGTTAGTGGGCTTTCAAACTAAAGTTTTATTATTATTATAATTATTTATAATTAATCTTATTGGTTTATTGCTCAACCTTGGTGGATATAAGTTTAAAATATTTTAAAAACATTTTAGAGTGACGATTGAGCAGACCTAGAGGCAGTAATGGACATTTTACGTGGTGTTTAGTGCCTCTTTATAGCGCCTGTACTAACTTTCGGTACTACATCCAGTGTAATTGCCTTTTTTGTACTGGAGGTATTTTGTTTAACAGTTTTTATACTTTTTTCATTTAATTTTTTTCTTTGAATTCATTATTACATACTTATTTTTATGCACTCAAGATATTTTCAAAAAGGTTTTTACACTCGAATTATTATTTGTATGTTTTCGTTGCAATTACTTCGTCGTTTTTAAATTCTACTTCCTCTGCATACATGTTGTGCACTTATTTTTTGGAGTTATACACTTTTCAGTTTTTCTTCAGCTTTTGTGTTATTTTTTTTATAGGGGTTTTAAAATTTTACGTGTTTTTTATGTATTTATTATGTTTCATTCTATTTTCAAAAATTTTCTTTCTTGCTCAAATAGGTTTTTTTTATAAATTTATTTTAAATTTTGTATTTTTCAGTTTTTATCGCAAGCTTGTGAATTCTTCAATGTTTAAAAATACTATTTAAAATTAAAAATTTCAAGTTTAAATTTTTAAAATAGTTTTTAAACTAAAAAACAACTAGTTTAAAAAGAACGGTTAGAAAAAAGTCAAGCTTGCAATCAAAAACACCGATCAATACCTCCACGAACAATAAAACTACACGACATTAATTTTTATATAAAAAACAATGAACAGAAAAACAGACTGAAAACTTCCTCAACGCCTCATACAATATCCAAAGATAACAATACAAAAGTAATTCATCTTCTTAAACAAGCCACCACCACCAACATCAGTAACAAGTAAACACTAAAACAACAACCTCAACAACAAAAATTGACATAAAACACAAACAAAAAACGAAAAAAAAACTAAAACATAAATGAAGTAATCACATGCATTACACTTTACGCGTCAAAGACTTCTTTACAGGCTCATAAACGAGCGTCTGCTTCACGTTCGCGACCAAATTAGAATGACACCTCGTAAAGGCGCTCTTGTCCGTCGAAGCGTTATTTATGAAGCTAAATATTATTTATAAAAATAACTAATAATTGAATTAAAATAAATAATATTACTTGGTGGTCAGGGATTGATTGTATGGTTGTTTGAATGTTTGGGAGAGTAATTTTTAGAGATTAATTTTGATTTTAATACATTTTTATATATTTTTTATGTAGAAGATTTTTGATTTAGGTAAAGCTTTATTTGACTCTGTTAAAAACCTCGGGGGAAAATAATACATGACTTGAAGGGAAAGAACAACTTTAGAATCAATCGAACATTTTTGATACTATAAAAAAAAACTATATTGTTATTTAAAAATAAGTTTTAAAATACACGCAAAAAAACAAAAAGCAATGAAAAGCAAAACGAATGCGTAAATGGAATTACGTGGAGGTTCATAAAAGTGAGAAAAACATTAAAAGTGTGTGCACATCGGCCTGACAGGCGGCGCAATGGCTGTAAAGTTGATTAGGTGGAGACTATCAGGGTGTTAACTCTAATCCTAATTACATTGACTCGGAAAAAATAGCTTTTTTTAAATTAAAAAATTTAAAAAACATTTATTAACAATATTTTTTTTTATTTTGCGAAAGAATTTTTATTTAATTGGCTATACTTTTTAATCTTGAAAAAAATAGTACTAAATAAATTTTGAAATAACATTGTAGATAAGAAAGCTAAAATAAGAAGAAAAAGTAATGACAGATATTTAAAAATTCAAAAAATTAAAGCTTACTTGCCAACATGTAAGCATGAATTAAACAATAACTCCAGTGCTCAAATGACACGTCGGGAAGTTAAAAATTTCCATTTATTATTTATTACTATTTTTTATGATTAAAAAAATTCCGTTAATTTTTTACACATTTCCCTCTGCGACCTTTTCTTCTCTTTCAGACCACTTTACCATCATCTTTTTTAATGACTTTTGAAATAAAATACTGTGTGCGTGAATATAGCAAAAAGAACACGATTTTTTATTCGCTTTGAACTTAAGTGTCTACAGACGCTACGACGTAGCGTCGCTACGTTATCAATGAAATTTTTTTTTACATTTTAACGTTTTTTTTAGTTTTTAATTAATTTATTTGACTATTTACATTTTTGAAGTACATAAATAAGCATTTTTCAAAATTCAATTAACACGATTCATCTTCAATATATTTAAAAAATCTATATTTAAAATCTGGGGGATCCTTAGTGGTATTAAAATGGATTCACACTCTAAGATTCTGTGTTATCTTTCTGTAACTAACTAAATGAGTGTTTTGGAAATATAAAACAGTTTTTTCGTTCACTTCTTCAGTATTCGTAAATAATCTCATTCATGTTTTGCAGTTTCACCAAACTTTGACTACAACTACTAGTTCTGTGCTTACTACTGTTTACTATTAATACTACTTTTAATTTTACTTCTAAACTAAAAATAGTTGATATTATTGTCAATGAGGTTGTATTAATAATGAATAAATTAGTATACTGATTATAAAAAATACTTTATGTGATTTAGAAAATACCTTTTGATTTACTCGCATGCATCGAGCCTCCTCTCAACGCTTTTTTCTTATATTTTCGAAAGAACCTCCCATCATGTTTATTCCAATCTGTTCAATCTAATCTACTTTTGAAAAAAAAATTAGGTCGCTGATTAAATGTTTTGACAAGTGTTTGTTATCACTTCCTTTCTTATAATCGTAAATAATGAAGTTTTTAGACAATTTGACAGATTTTTCCTTATGTTCAAATTTTTCAAAATTGAAAGCCTTATTTAAAAAAATATCTATAAAAATATTTTGAACTTTCTCGATTGTAAAATATTAATGATGTTAGTTTTTCTGTTTTTTAGTATTTTTATTAGAAATACCACTCTATTATAAAACATTTAAAATCAATTTTATGAATTTAATTTTCCAAAAATCTTACAAAAACTGAGACATTATATCTTAGAATAATGCTTTTAAAAAAATTTCTAACTTTGAGGTGTGTTCAAAGTAATTTTGTGCAAACATATAGATGTTTTACAGAAAGATTTTTATTTTTTTCCATGTTCAGTCTCTTGAAAACTTATATATTTTTTAAAGTCACTATTTTTGCCTTTGGTTACTCAAACCTTAATTACTGCTAGGTTTCTGATATTGTATTTCAGGTTTATAATGCAAAAGAACACAAAAAATTGTACATTGTTTCATATGTTTGCATTCTTATGTAAACGTCTCATTAATTCGCTCCATTCAATTTGGCAATTGTATTTTTCATGCAAAATCGATGAACATTTTTCGCTACAATGACCCAATTTTCATTTTTAAAAGAACAAATCGCGATACATTTTCAGCTTTTCAAGGGATTGAATTATTTTTCTTTTATCTATATATACTTTTTTGCACACATTCAGTCATCCGGACATGCATTCACGGCCTCACACCTGTACCAGTCGATAATCTTCATTAGATGTACTTTGTCCTGGCCTTGTGGGAAGAGGGTAGTGGTAGTAGTAGTAGTATTGTTATTATTAATATTATTAGTATTATTATTATTAGTAGTAGTAGTAGTAGTAGTAGTAGTAGTAGTAGTAGTAGTAGTAGTAGTAGTAGTAGTAGTGGTAGTAGTAGTAGTAGTAGTAGTAGTAGTAGTAGTAGTAGTAGTAGTAGTAGTAGTAGTAGTAGTAGTAGTAGTAGTAGTAGTAGTAGTAGTAGTAGTGGTAGTAGTAGTTTTAGTATTAATGCTAGTAGAAGTATTAGTAGTATTTGTAGGGTTTCAATTGGAGTGGTAGTGGAATTTGAGTAAAACTAGCTTTTTTTAAACGAAAGTAGGTTTTTTATGGGGTTTTAAAAAGTGGTTAAGTATGGTAGTGAAGGAAGTAATTGAAATAAATCCTATAATTTTTTTACTCCAGGTTGAATTACTTTAATGACATTATGGTTCAAATCTTTATACTGTTCTGTTGTACAACGCTCCAAGAGACCGGCATCACCAGCTAGTTGCACATCAGCCACAAAAATGTCTACAGCGACCATAAAAAAACCATTGTTAACGACTCTAAGAGCATAAGCAGAGGCTCATAGCTTTTAAAATGCATGACAACGACACTGTCATCGCATGTCGAGGTGTGGTCAGCATGTCTGGCTTTATGTCACTTTTTATGTTTCTCTTTGTGTTTGTCGTTATGGCGGGTTTTAACGGCTTGTAAAGCAGCTAATTTAATTGTCTGCGTGGATAAAAGGCCTTGCGCGTAGACATTAAGTGTTGTTTAGGGAGACACATTAATGCGGCGCTGGTCGTTACATCATGTAGATACAATGGTGTGGATTATACAGGCATATTAAATAGTGTAAGAGTGAGATAATAACACGTCAGTGGATTATTTATGGAGGAAATAATTTCAATTATTCATGATTTCTATTCAGTTAACGTAAATCATTTGAGGAATGTAATTGAAACATCATCATTATCAAGTGAGGGCAGTTAAAAAGTCAGAAAAGCTCTTTTTCCACGACACGACGAAATGACTTCAACACGACGTTTTGTTTACTGCCCATGACTTTCACTGGCAGACTTTATGTGTTGGATGTCTTGAATCAATATACGACGAGATTTTTTGGCATCCTTGTTTTGAAAAAAATTCTAATTTTTTCTAGATATATAAATATAGACATGCATTTCAAATTATTGATAATCAATCAACATTATCCAATGATTTCAAAGAACATTAAATATACTAATTAATTATTAAGAAATCATTCAAAATGCCATATAAATGCTGAGATTTAATAATCGCTTTGGGAATAAAGATAGTATCAAAACAACAGATTAAAGATATAAGAAGTGCTGTTTGTTCTGTTTCAGGCACAGTTAGTACAATAGCTGCAATACAATAAGAAATTCTGAATTCCAATCTTAATTACAACATTAGCTAGTCATTCAATCCATACATTACGCAACAATCTCTACAAAACACTTATAGGTAATCACAATAACAGTTTCAGACGCTACTACTACCATTGCTACTACTACTACTACCACCACCACCACCACCACCACTACTACTACAACAACATCTACTACTATTACTACTACTATTACTACTACTACTACTACTACTAATACTACTACTACTACTACTACTACTACTACTACTACTACTACTACTACTACTACTACTACTACTACTACTACTACTACTACTACTACTACTACTACTACTACTACTACTACTACTACTACTACTACTACTACTAATAATAATAATAATAATAATAATAATATTAATATTAATAATACTACTACTGCTACTACTACTACTACTACTACTACTACTACTACTACTACTACTACTACTACTACTACTACTACTACTACTACTACTACTACTACTACTACTACTACTACTACTACTACTACTACTACTACTACTAGTACTACTACTACTTCTACTACTAATATTAATAATACTACTACTACTACTACTACTACTAATATTAATAATACTACTACTACTACTACTACTACTACTACTACTACTACTACTACTAGTAGTAGTAGTAGTAGTACTACTACTACTACTAATATTAATACTTCTACTACTACTACTACTACTACTACTACTACTGCTACTACTACTACTACTACTACTACTACTACTACTACTACTACTACTACGACAACAACTACTACTACTACTACTACTACTACTACTACTTCTACTACTACTACCACACGCAATAATGTAATAATTAGGTGACTGGATGCTTGCCGTGATGATTGTTTGAGTTAACGGAAGGTTAACGGAAGGTATTTGCCTTCAAGTTTAAAACAACATAAAGACATTGTCAATCATAATGAGAATACGATCCATCTAGAAGTACAAACGCTAATGTATTTAGCTTAAGTCATTATGAAAGTTAAAACAGAATAATATTAACTTAAAAAACGTTTATTTAAAAATACAATAAAGTTGTTTAAATTATAAGTAAACACCAGACGTGTCTTTTCATAGCAGATCTGAGCACTAGTTACAGTGCATTTTAAACTTTTTAAAACGTCTATTTGTTTTTTTCTTTCTAAAATATAAGTGCTTCTAAATTATATGTTTTTTATTCAATATATTAGTAGCATAAACAAATTATTTTGTTATTTATAAATTATTTAGGTTCAATGGTAATATAAAAAGATCAATAAATGGTTTTAAAGCAATTTCTCATTAAAAATAGAATAATTAAAAATAGAAATAAAACCACTTATTAAAAGTACTTATTAAGTGCAAAAAATTATTCGTTGACAGTTTAAACATTGTAAGGTTAAAACAACATTGCCTCTGTATAATAAGAAAATGAACATGTTCAATATAAAAATGAATTAAGTCATTTGACTGTTATAGAATGATTTGAAAAGTAAAAATATTTTTTTATTACTTTTTTGTTTTAATAAAAATTTTTACCTCTTTCTGTGATTGATTATGACGTATTTTACTAAGGAAAAAATTAATTAAAACATTAAAAAATGTTTTTAAAGATTATTAATAAATGGTCAAAAAAATTAATATTTTTATTTTTTACTAAACTTTATACAAATATGAAAATGACAAAATATGTTTAACAAATTTAATATTTAATTTTTGCCAAACTTTGTTCATTTTTAAAGAAACAAAATTAACAAATAATTATCCTATAAAGCAATCATCACAATGAACACGAAGGAGATGAAGCTTATCAGGGTGATGATAGTAGTTTCAATCGAAAGGATAACGGTTTCAGTGCTGATAGTGATATTAGTTTTAATGAAAAAGAGAAAAGTCAAAAAAAAGATTTTTCACATTTGGAAACTGAACTTATCGTTAATTTCTCACTTAATATTAACATAATTATATTTTTTCTAATAATCTTAATATTCATTTTTGTTGACATCACTACCATCACCACTAACACTATCATTAATGTTTTTTGATGTTTTTATTAGTGGAATGGTGGTGAGTTAATGAAAAAAATAAGTTAATTAGCCATGTTTCCGTTTCTTTTATGGTGAATACCGCATATAAAAATATAAAAACATATGTATTAAATAATAGTAAATTGAAAGTAAGGCGTTAAAATTGAGTTATAAAAGTATAATGTTTTAAAAATCAAAAATCAAGCATTTTTCATCAATGGAATGTCTTTAGAATCTAAGAAGAATTTAAAAATAGGTAATACAAGAAGCAATGAGTCTGCGAGCTTGTAAGTACAAAAGCATTGGTCACTCCAACTGTTCACAAGTCCATTCTTCTTAAGATTAGTTCAAATACTCTCTTATTTATTATTTTTCTATTTCAAACTAGTTCAAACTGTTTTTAAAATTATTTTTTCAAAATAATATTTTCAATATTTTTCCCTTTTTTACCTAGCTGGTTTTCAAAATGGCCTTCAATAACTCACTCTCAAGTTATCTCTCTCATCACGATACTCACCCATTTACCTTTTTTATTTGATTTTTTATAAGCTTTTTGTGTATTATCATCTCAAACTCCATAAACACCAAGCGCCATCTTTCTAATTAAAAATAAGCTGGTTACAACCTGTTACACATCCGCAAAACCATAATTTATTTTTAAACTTTTTTATAATTCCAAAACTTTTGAATTTTTCTGTGATTGCTGTTTATTTTTGTTTTATCTCTCGTTGCATCATACTCTTTTTTCAAATTTGAAATCATTAAATGCAAGTTTTTCTTAGATCACTCCAAGAATGGGTGGAAGTGATGGGCGGAAGTTGTCAAAAGTAGAAGCCGTAAGATTCGTACTAATTATTTTTTATGATGAAACAAAATTTTAAAGATTTTTTCCCAATATTTTTTTTAATTCATGAAAATCTTTTGATAATCTTGCAATGTATCTACCCATTCATATTTCTATCCATCCATCCACCAATTCATCCATCCATCCACCCTCTCATTATAGTTATGTTTTAGAAATTAATGATGACTTAAGTTCAAGTTTCTCAGAGTAACCGCCTCACTATAACACTGAATGACGAACTCTCAAGTCATGATAATCATCCCGTACTTAATCAGATGTGGGGTGCTCATTAGGGAGATTTTAATTGCCTCATCAGAATAGCATGCTTACTTTTCTTCCTTTGCCGAGAACTTGAAGCGGTTTTGTACTCTCTTATGAGTGTTCTGTGGATTACTTTCAGTTTTTTTATATTTTATGCTCTATTTTTCCTTTTCTTTGTTAGCAAAATATATACACATAACTTACACCTAACGTGAGTGCATGTGAATGTACTGAAAAAAGAAAAAACTCAAAAGAATGAAAAAACAAAATTTTAAAAATGTTGGCCTTGCTAAAAAAGTAAGCATCAACTGTCTATATCTGAAGTAGAAAGGTTCCTGGTGCACTAATAAAGATAATTATAATTAACGAAGCGTTATAAATATTTAAGTAGCTTCGATGAAATTGTCTTTGTTGTTTCAAGCCATTTTTTATGTTTTTGAAGCATGTTAAATATAAAAAAGTATGTACGTGTCAACTTTTTATGGCAACCTGCAAACTCGAAAAGCCACATCATTTGAAGTAAATTCTCTTATCATCAACTTCATCTAATTAAAGTAAGGATGACGGCGGATATTTCACTAAGGATCCGGGTACCCAAAAAACCATTAAGCGCGCATTTTAGGTTGAGTTTCATTAAATTTTCACGATTTATTTGAGCCAATCTTCCAAAAATGAAGGATCTTAGGTTGTTACGTACAAAAAATGAATCGTCCACAAATCAATTTTTATAACTCTTTTCAAGAACATTATACATTGTGGGGGCTTTAAACAGTGAGAGACCAGCTTGTTTTTATGTTGACTTTATTGGGCTATGATTATTGGAAAAGATTCAACTAAATTATTCTTTTTGTTTTTATATGATCTTGTTTTATAATCTTAATTTTTGACATAAAAAATATTGTAATAATCTGGTTAATTTATTATATTTCAGTTAAAATATCCATAATTTTTGTTTTATTGCAGTTATAAATTATATTACTAATATTCTTAAATTATTAGTTAAAATAAATATTGTTCCCCTTATCCTTATGTTATAGCATAATTATGTAATTGCACCGTTAATATTACTCTAGAGCATTCGCCGAAACACACTTGTTCAGAATGCGGGCTTTTTCTAAGAAATTGAATGCTGATTATGCTGATTATGATGAAGGCATGATGGTAATGATCTTGCTGATGGTGGTTATAGTTTTTATGATAAAGATGATTATGATTTTGGTGGGGATGATGTCAAATTGATGATGATAATGAGGATGTTAATGATCCTGCTGTTAATGAGAGTGATTAGTTGATACATTTATTTTGCATGCATTGATTTTAGAGATTGCGCGTCAGTTAGATTATAAGATAAAAATAAGATAAATGTGGACGAGAAAAAGTTACTGAAAGTAATCCAACTCAATTTAGACAATTATGTAATTGATAAGTGACTCAAGGAGATCCAGGGAAGAAAAATTCTTTTTTTTATTGCCGATTTTTTTATTATGTATACGCTTTTTAAAATGTAAGTTTCAGTTTTATTCGAAGGTTTATAGAACAAAATAAGTTCAAAAAACTATATAAATATGATTAATATATTCTATGAATTTATTTTAGCCAAATATTTAATTGAAAAAGAAATTGTTTCATTTTTATTTAGGCTATCGATTAAATATTTTTTCATTTCCCTAAAAGCAAAAATATAAATAATTATTTAAAGCAAAATATTTTATTAACAAGGGATATAATTTTTTTATGTAACAATTAACATATTAATTTCACAATAATTGTTTCATAAGCTTTTGGTACTAAACATTTAAAAAGATTAATTCTTCAAACTAATCATTGTCACAAAAACTATCTTAAAAGCCTCAAATTCTTATATAGGGTAACAACGGCTCATTTAGATGCTGCGGTTTTGAGTAGTGAGGCTCCAACTGTCTGGCTCTAAGCTATCGCTATGCACTCGATCTTAAAAATTTACTTATTGTCTTATGCAGTTTTAAAAATTGTTGCTGGTGTTTTTTGTGTAGTTGTTGAAACTAAATTATGAGTTTTTCGGATTTTAATAAGATTATTTTTTCCTTTTTTTTCGATTTTTTACGTCTTCTGTTGTATCATTTTTTCATAATAGTCACTTTTATGCAAAAGATCTTATTCTCTAGGCGTCAATAATATTTCAAATTATGGAGAATAACACGAATGAATGTTGCTATAATTTAGATGTCCAATAATTACAAAGATCTTGCTGATTGAACTTTTTTAATATTTTACTTTTTGAAAGCCTTTTGTGCCGTTGTTTCTAAAAATATATATTCTAAAATTTTAATGTAAAACTACTAGATATTTTTAAAAACTTGAATAATAAATTATTACTGGGAAAAGTATGTATTCTAATGCAGGAATAGCATACACAGAAAAGGAGTAAGCGAAAGACCAGTGATTTCAAGATCTTTGGAATGAATATAAAATATAGGTCAAAATGACACATCTGTTCTGAATGTTTCATCAATGCTATAGCAGTCAAGTAAACTTACAAACTAGAAAAAGTTCTAAGTCTATTATAAATGGGATTCCAATTGCCTATACCTAGGAAACACAATCGAGTCTCTCCCTCCAATGCGACTTCAAAATTAAAGCAATCCATTCGAGACGGTTCGATAAAGCCGAACCCAGAGTCGAGTTTCCTAATCGATAGAGTATCAAGCAATCTGCATAACAGGCCCAATGCTATTGCATTCGCCTGGGGAAGAGTGCTTTGCTTCGATGGGGTTTGGTGCCGCTTGCTGCAAATTTCGATGAAGTTAGAAAAATGAATTAATTCAATTGTATATATCTCAAGTTAGGACCAAAATGATAAATAAAAATTATCGCTTGGATGTATCTGGCCAAAGGTTTTTTTTAAACTGACTTTATCAGTTTAGTTTTGGTTTTTGAAAAAGTTTTGGCATCTTTTTCACCTTCCCAGCTCACTACCAGTTCTAATCCTTGTTAGAACTGTACTATAAATTTTAAAAGATTTGAAGTAGTGACACTCTTGTAATAGCGAAAAAAATGTGTGAATTGCTCAAGTAGCCTTGTTTGTAGACAGCATTTTTTCGGGGTTAACTAGTCACATAGAAAAAAGTGAAATAAATATATGAATATACTATTGGCTTTATTCAGGCTTTAAAAAAATTAAGTATTCTTTTTCAAAAAAAATTATTTTCAGAACCTTAAATATCAGTAAGAAGTTATTCAGTTAATTATAAATGAAAGTCTTAAAAATTCAACACACATCCTTCAAGGCACTACCTCACTATGGGAATCACGCTTAATTTAACTTGAAATTAAAAACACAAAAAAATATCGACGAATTTAATCGTTGACTTCAGTGCAGCGCTCAAGAGGATCGATTGAATGCCGTTGAATGAAGACCGTATTGAGGATTCATTGTAACAAGAAGAAAATTTTTAGCCATAAAATTTTTATTTAAAAATTTTAGTATCTCAATGGCCTGGATTGAGATGCATGAGGTTTAATGCATTCAACACCGTTGCAATCAATTGACGACTCGTTAATCCATCTGTTTCCAGTACTTTCGAATCACTCAAAATGCTGTTATTAAAAGGTGAACTCACACTAACATTTACACATACAACCACACATAGACATGAAAGCACACACATAAACAAAAATACAGACACACCCAAACACATAAGCAAATGCACGATTACTCATATTTCAAGTTTATTCCGTATTAACATATATAATATTATATATTCAAAAAAAATTCAAACGCATACGTCAGTGCTAAGCCATCTATCACGCAGCACAATGCGTTCAATGCACCTCACTACATCCCATGCACTCGTCTCACTCGCAATAATACTTACACTGCCTACACATAATCAAACATGTACTGTCTTTGTGATGCTCCGCCTGCCAATACACATAAACATACACATAAACACACACTCATACTGATACACAGAGTGAGATAGATACGAACACACATAATAGAAGATTTATTATCGATTTTCATGTTTTGCATTGTTTTTAAATACCGTAAAATAGCTAATTGTTCGGACACCTATAATGTTTAAACACCCTCATTTTTAGAATAAAAAATACAAAACAGAAAAAAACTTCAATATTTGTCAATTTATTATTTTTTCATAAGTTGAAAAACATCTTTAACTTCATATACTTGAGAAGTTTGTCAAAAATGTGCCAATGTATTTTTATTTTATTGTAAACATATTGAACAATAAAATAGATTTGATGTCAAAATTGACATACCTTGTGGAGAAGAGAAAACTTATATCTTGGAGTTGCCACTGCTAAGAATCTTTTGAGTGATTGTATGGATCTGATACCTTCTTGAGAAAAGAATATATTATTTTTTAATTCTTTTTTTGGTAACATTATTAAATTCTCAAAAAGTTGTAAATAAGTTGACTCTTAACTTTTCTTTTTAAGTCGTCCATCCATCCATCCATCCATCCATCCATCCATCCATCCATCCATCCATCCATCCATCCATCCATCCATCCATCCATCCATCCATCCATTCATCCATCTATCCATCCATCCATCCATCCATCCATCCATCCATCCATCCATCCATCCATCCATCCATCCATCCATCCATTCATCCATCCATCCATCCATCCATTCATCCATCCATCTTTCCATCCATCCATCCATCCGTCCGTCCATCCATCCATCCATCCATCAACCCGTCCAGCGATCCATCATGTGACGTCATGCACCCTTGATCTTCAGTTCTTCCTGCTAGAGACATTGAAACGTGAGTTTTTTTTCTTTTTTTTTACTTTATTTTATTTTTTTCAAATAAATATTTGACAGATTCAATTTTTTATATTAATTTTCCGCTTTTAGTAGTCCAGTTGTTTAAGTACACCTTTGTAGTTACTTCGCACATATATTTCAACTAATGTTGATGCTTCAACTAATGAAATTTCAGATTTTTTTGGATCTAGGATTAAACACTGAGAATATATTTGGCTGTATAATTTTACTTCAATTCACTCAATCCTATACTCAATCATACACAAAATTTCCTTAAATGCAATTATTAAATTTAAAATACATTAAACCTTTTTACTATTTTTCCTTTCTTCCTTCTCTCATGCATTTAGTGCATTCTCTTGGAATGTCTTAGAAGATTCCTCAGTGCTCTAATATTGCTTCTAATCTTCTTCCCTTCCGTGCAACCACACACACACACACACACACACACACACACACACACACACACACACACACACACACACACACACACACACACACACACACACACACACACACACACACACACACACACACACACACACACACACACACACACACACACACACACACAAATGCGCCGCACTTAACCCGTCATGTTTCTACCATCACTACCCTGTTTGCACATGCACCCTTGAGTTTTAAACACAACAAATCCAATACACCCTTGTCCCTCTTCAACCAATGTGTCTTAAAAGTTATAATTCAAGCAAAGTGCGTAGCTATCAATAAAAAATTATTCAAGTGTTAAAAAGTGACTAAAAACACGGGCCTAGAATAAGTCATTTAGTGGCTAGATTTATGTGATATTTGGAGTTTGAAAATTTTGCTTCAATAAAATTTAAAAAAATGTAAACTAGTGAGGTAGGTGTGAAGTTGAAGAAAATTATTTGGCGGTGGCTTTGAAGATGAGGTTAAAACTTGATGGTTTGATGGTGGTGTGATGATGGTGTGGTGATGGTATGGTGATGGATTTGTGGTGTTTTCTCAGTGGTGTATAATTGGTGTTAATGCTGAGAAGTGGTGTTATTTAGCCTTGTTACTTATCAAGAAAGTCATCATAGAACTAGAATTTTGATAGCAGAATGGAGCCAGATGGTATTTATCGACCCTTATTTAACTTTTTGAATATTCATTTGGTACTTTTATATAAATTTAAAAGTGTAGCTAGAAAGATGAAATGGCAAACAGATTATCATCTATCAGTTAATTTTGATACTTACAAAAATCCCATTTCACTGAGAACCCTTTTAAGTTTCAAGACCATCTTTCGAGCAAGCAGGCACAAAACCGTTGACACACTTTCTGCACACGATACTGAGAATCCAGCACGCAGAAGAATTTATATTTAAATTATGAATAGCAAAGGTTACCCGGATACCCTGGTACCCGATTCACTAGTCGGTTGGCAAAGAAATCTTTTATATCTGGGTACCCGACTCATTTATATTGAAAATTATTTAACCCAAAAAACTTACTTGATAAATTTTTTATATACTTGTGTCCACTATTTTTAACCCTTGCCATCCATATTTAATAATTTTATCATCTTTCTACACAAAAACATACAAAGATACATATACACACTTATAGAAAAACATACACACACACATTTGAAGAAACTTATATGCAGAAAGAATCAGGCGCACAAACTGCCATTGAGTTTGTTCATACATAATGAATTGTAAGTTTTCACAGCTGGGATTTATGTGTCAAATATTTGCATAAGTTTTAATTCTATGCACAAACAAAGCTGAAAAACCACCCAGATGACGACGATGATGAAGATGATTACGATCTTTAAAACATGATGATGATGATGATGATGATGATGATGATGATGATGATGATGATGATGATGATGATGATGATGATGATGATGATGATGATGATGATGATGATGATGATGATGATGCTGAGGATGATGATGATGATGATGCAATTGGGATGATGATTCGAATGGCATTTCTTTTTCAAAGACTTGTTTTCACACTCGTTCTACATCATTAAAAGTGTAAATGTTATTTTTAAAAACATAGACGAAAAGAGAAGCGCTTAGGTTTTTTTAAAATGAAAGATTTTAAAAAGGCAATTAGTCTTGAACCTTAATTAAAAATCTCTTTCTATTACAGAAACTTCTGTAAATTTTCAATAGAATTATGAACATATTTTTTTTAGTTTTGAAGGGATATCAATTATAATTTCTCATTATCATAAATAAATATAATTATCACCATCATTATCAGTATTATCCTAATTATAAAAACCGTTTATTTCATCATTTTATGACCATTATCAGTTATGAGAGAATCTATAAACTTTTTAATCAAGAAAGATAGTTGAGTTGTTGAGTTTTGTGTACGATTGAGTGTTTATTTGGTTGATTTCCAATCGGAAGAACATGTAAGAATTGCTATCAATAGAAGTCTTTTAGGATTTTATACCTATTTAATTTAATATCTTTTTACTTATAATCTAAATTGCTAAGTCGCATTAGCAATAATTTAAGCGATTTAGTAATAAAACACTAAAAAGAAGAAGACTAGCAAAACACCAGAGAAGCGTCATTGATTAATCCATTTTGTTTTTATGCTTATTTTTATCAATAATACGAAACTAGAGGCAGACATTCAGTCTCTTGCACTGATATTCTTTGAAGCGCTCCCGTATACAGCATTATGAACTGTATATCCTGAGCTTCGTTAAGTAAACACTATTTTTCATATTTTGAAGAAAAAATTTTTTTCCAAATGTTTTTATCTTTTTATGTATTTTTTTTTTGAATATTTATTTTTATATGTCATTTATATAGTTTGATATTTTTAATGTACAGTGTTTTCTGTAAAAAAATAATTAGGATTTTCATGTTCTTTGGATTTTATAGTTTTTAGAATATGTTTCTACCATATACCTATAGTAATATATATTTACTATATATAATATAATATATAATATAATATATAATATATAATATAATATATAATATATATAATATAATATACTATATATATATGGTCCGTACCTTTTTAATGATTTTACTCAAATATTCGCAAAAAGTGTTTTTTTAGTTTAGTTAAAATTAAAAATGTGAAATATAATTTCTAACGTAAATCCATTTTATTTTAGAATTTAAGTTAAGTTTAGGGAGTTGAACCAACGCAGGTATTTTCACCCCTATAGTGGTTTTAGTTAAAATATATTTATTTATTTTTTAAAAATTAGATTCTGATCAATATAACCAAATTTCAATACTTTTTCAGAACATTATTTTGCTACTATTTCATCGCTGTAGAGTATAAAAAAAGCTTTCCTGCTTAAAATTTGAATAATTAAAATTTGAATAAATAAATTTTTTAGAAGGCTTTTAAAGTATAAACGAATGACTAAGTCTAAGTAAGCAATGGTTCAAAAAAGAAGAAGAGGAAACCAGATCGGCGTGCTGAGCCTTCTGAGTCTGTTCGAAGCCAGTGCAGTCAAAAGATAAAATATTGGCAACATGATAATTAATAGTATGTTTTGAAGCCTCTTATGTTTTTAATAATATTTTATTTAGGCAAGGTCTTTGAAGAATATAATAAATTTGTTGCAGCCATGAATAGGCTCACAATTAGCTCTAAATCGATAATTTAATAATAAAAATAATAATAATATTTTATATATTTATTTTAGTAATATTTTATACAATTTTTAAATAAATAAGATTTCTGGCATCTTTCAGTTGAATCATGACTTTTTGGAGGTAAATAAGATTTTAAATATCAAAAATATAAATTTAAAAAAATGTTGTACATTAAAAATTCTAACAAATATTAACGTTGTCAAAGGATTTTTCTTCAAATAGCTCAACCATTTTTAATCACTTCCTTTATATATCATATTTTTGTCTTAATTCTCATTAAAAATTTATATATGATTTTTATATATTCATCGATATTTTTAATGAACCCTAATAAGTTTTTCCTTCAAGGGTAACATCCGCAATGGTATTTGTTATGCAAGAGGTGATGGGTTCAGTTCAAAGACCCTTTTTGGGTCTTTTGAACTAATTTCGAAATTAAAATATATATATATATATATTATCAATGATCATGATGATGTAGATAATTATAAGGATTTTGACCGACAACTATACAGAGTAATGCAGGTTTAAAAATTACGACTTTTAATGAGTCTCGATGTTACCTGCGTTTAAGGATTTTTTACAATCTTGAATTTTTAAAAAATCATCATTATCATCATTTCCGGAACATAAAAGAAACTTCACCATTATCATTATACTCATTATCAAGTTGTCAATCTTATCAGATCCTTGTTATCAAACACCTTATCATCTTCCCAATCTCCACTAACGCTAAAGGCGTTTATGAAACTCAGTTCTAAACACATTAATATTGTAAGAAAAAGTGCTATTTCTATTTTATTTAAGCATTTAATGGGATTGATAACAATTTTTCTTTGTATGTTAGATATTTCTAACCTCTTACAAATCCATAGTAATTTTTAAACCGATGATGTTGACCAGATAAGAGCAGCTCAAGTTGCTATAACTTTGCATTTTTGTCTTGAAATTATTCGTTAAAGAATATTCTAGAGATAGGTCTTAAATAGTTATGTCACCAATTTTATCAAAATCAATCGTCTCTCATGTATTAAACAATTCCAGGTTCATTTATGGGGGATAGTAAAGACTGGAATTGCTAGGTTGCACAGAGATTAATGCATAGATCAAGGTGAATTTATTGGCCAGAGCAACTGTAAGAGATATATCAATGAATGCGGCTGTGAATAGGTTTGGAGAATAAATGGACGAATATTAGAAGAAAATAAATATTATATGATAAATAAACTAATTAAATGTATACATTTGTCTATAAATTGGAAAAATTGGAAGAAAAGTAAATAACTAAATATGACAGTAAAAACAGGGAAATAAATGATAAAACACTCGTGTATAGAAAAAAAATGAAGCTACTATTCTAAGCAAAGACTATAAATAATATGTGCTTCCTGATAAGAAGAAGAGGTCCTTTTGAGATTAAAAGTGGAACGTCATATTTTAAGATGCTGGACCAAAAGTACGATTTTCATTATCTTTGGTTGAGGATGTGATTTTAGGATAAGAATTATGATGGCATTGCTGGATGGGTACGCGGTGAATAAAATGAGTCAAGAGAGCATCCGTGTGAGTATGGATGGATGAGTGGGTAGATGGTTAGACGAATGGAAAAGTGGGTTTATCAATAGATGACAAAATTAATATATGCATGGGTCGATAGATAAAAATGGGTGGTTTTAAAAGATACTTGGAAAGTGAATAAATTTCCTGAAGCCTCGTGGATCGAACTGAACATTCTTTATCGCTTTTGTAATTGTGTTGAGGCTAGTGATGGAACACACACTCATTCAACAAATATATGCACACATACAAATACACACACATACACCAACACGCACACTCCAACACACACATACACACACACACACACACACACACACACACACACACACACACACACACACACACACACACACACACACACACACACACACACACACACACACACACACACACACACACACACACACACACACACACACACACACACACACATACACACACACACACACACACATGACTACACATGAAAGAAGTCATTAAAACTTAACCCTGGTTCAAACCAAAAGTGCAAAAGGAAATAGATTGCACCGGAAAATCGGAAGTATAAACAATCCAAAGACACCGAATAGCAAATATCAAAGACTGTGCATAAAGATAATAATGATGCAGTGTTTCCGGTGTATCTTCCATCTCCGGTGTGCAGGATGATGGATGGGGGAGACCCTTCATTCATTCCACTCCCAACATTCCCCACGAACAGCTTATCAATACAAACGTTCCAGCTATCTAGTGATTATACGTTCGACGATTATTTGCAATTTTAATTGCCCGAAAAGTAAATAATTTATTTTTATAAATCATTAAAATATAATTAATCGAAAAAAAGATACATTCTACGACGGCACATTAGTAAGAATTTATCACAAGATTGACATGTGTTAATAGCGATTAAAGTAATTATATAATTGTCATCACTTATATCATCACACTTCTCATCAACTTCAACATCATTATCATCATCATTTTATCGTTTTTCTCTTCCTTACTTTCACCATTATCACCACTGACACCACCACCATCATCATTATCATCATCACCAACTTCTCATTATCTTCATCATTATGGTTTCTTTCTGTACTCATCGAACCCATCCTATATGTGCTCAAGTATATTTCTATACGCAAAGAGAACGCATGTATATGCATCAATGCATATGAATATGTGCAGATATGACGTCAAGACAGTACTTATAAATAACGAAATAGAAAGGCTTTGGGTTTAAAGTGACTAGTTTCGTTTTTCTTCTTTACTCATTACTAAAATAAGTAATTAATATTTTTATTTAAATAAACTTTAAATAAAATTTTCTATATTTATTTCGAAAACTGGTTTTAATTAGAATGAAAAAGCGTATCAACTACATTAACCCATTAACGCATGACTCAAAGGAATTAATTAATTTTTCTACAGTTTATTGAAAAACTGATTCTAAAAAATAAAATCAAAAAATAAGTCTGAAATATTTTATGCAAAAAAAGTTATGATGAAAATAAAAAATGTCCTTAAAAAAGGACACTATGCATTGCTACTCACGGTAATCACGATTCGTGGTAGATGCTGAAGCACTCCAAATGTAAAGCTACATTACATTTAAGGCATTTCTTTTCCACTTTCTTTCCACATTACTTGCATCTTTTTTGGCCATCTTCAATTTTACCAATAAAATGATCTTTTCCATCGTATCGGACCTCTGCAACACGCTTTTAGCTAACTTCATGGATTTTTTTTTTCTTTTTTGATCTGTTTGAAACCATATGAAAAAATTATAAGTATTTCAGTATAACATGGAGTGTCTTTTGGTAAGCATTTTATTAGTTTAGATACCACTGATCCACCAAGTCCTAATTCGCTATTGAACTCTTCCGAGGCTCCTTGATACGGGTAACAGGTTACCCAATACCCAAGCCTATTATTTAGACACCAAACTTTATATCCAAACCTTATGGGTTTTCCTCTGATAAACTGTTTTGATGAATGCCTTCCATAATATGGCACCATTGATTCCTCAATCGCCAAATGACATTCTTTGGGCCAAAATTTGAGAAATCTTTCATTCATAGCATCAAATAATGGACGCACTTTGGCCATCTTGTCTAACTTATTAATTTTCTTATTGTCATTGCAATGCAAATATCTTAATAACTCTTCAAATCTGTTCACAGTCATAGCATTGCTTACAGCTAGATTGTGTACATCGTCGCTCTGTTCCCAGTACATCCTGCGCTTTGCCAAAGGAACATAACCTGAAAGCATGAGTAAAGCCAGCACCACTCTATATTCATTTTCAGTAGCATTCAGCTGTTTTAGTTTTTGGCTGTCATATAAATTTGACATGTCTGTTATTAGCTTGATGACTGGTACATCCAAAAATAAATTAAACAATGTGAGAGGAAACATTTTTTCTAAAATTGGTTTGTCCTCGGAACTATTATCTGCCAATAATCCAATTTTTTTAGCTGGCCTTTTTACAGCAGTTTCTTTTCTACTTATAGTGGTTTTCTCTTCCCCGATTTTGGAAATTACTATTTCTGCTTCTGCATTTAGCTGGTTTCTTGAAAAATTATCTAGGGTACCTTCACCATCCTCGGGTTCACTATCCTCATCAGAGCAGTTTGGGTCAGTAGAAGGAATCATGACTATATCTGCTGAAAAGAAATCATTGTCATCTTCCAAAATACTAATGACTTCATGAAGAGCGAATCTGAAAATAATTGTTTTTACCATCTGTATTACTGCATAGTGTCCTTAAAAAAGGACACTCAATAAAACACAGTTTTTGGAAATAATATTACATGTAAAATGAAATTTATTTTAAAATAAGATATAAGAATGAATAACAATGGAATAATATTATAAATCATAAATGGTAGACATTAAATAAAATTATAACTAACTTTTTTTCATGAGCCATGACAAAAACACAAAAAATTTAGTTATCGCCTTGAAAAATCAGAATATCGAAACAATTTATCAATTTCAAATCACAAAAAATTTTTTTTTAAAGACTTCAGTTTATATAAGACAGGATTAGTTGCAAAGATAATAAATATAACCAAGATAACTATTATAAAAAAAACTTGTTATTGCTGTCCTTAAAAAAGGACAGTATGCGTTAATGGGTTAAACACAAATATAATTTGCCAAGTCTAAAAATATAAATATCTCTGCAAAAATTGTGGATCAGAATTCAACTGCTTTTTTCAGGTAAGAATAAATCATCGCATTTATTAATGGCTGCACTCGCTTAATGGACTGAAAACTAAAATAAACAAATATCCGACGAGGATTCACAGAGGTTTTTAATAGACTAGGATATTTATCATCGAAAAGGGTTAATTCATCAAAAAATTCAATAATATTTGCATTCTTAATTCATTTTTTACTAATTTACACATATTTAAATATTAATTAACTGGAACAAGCAAAGATATTAACTCGAAATGTTACTTAGGGCTACTTAGTTTCTTACAAAGTTATTTAGTATTTATGGCGTATTCTAGTTGTTTCGTGGAAATCATGATTTCCAAATGGAGGGCAAGATTTCATCATGGTTGCTATCCTTCTTCTTGATGCTATTTTGTTTGGATTAATTTTTATAATTAATTATATTTTTGATTTTGTTTTTTCATTTATTAGTAATAGATCATCTGGCAAATGTTGTGAAAGGCTTTTGATCGCGTTTTTATTTCCATAGCGCTGATCTAATTATGTTAGACCAAAAAATAGTTAATTGCATTAAAACACTATATACTGGAATGAAATAGAAAAAATAAAAAAATACATTTAGTCGAAGATAGAAACATTCGTTACAGATGAATGTAGGATAAAAAGCCTTCGGATAAAACACCTTCTACAAAAAGCCTCCCGGAAAAAAAACCTCCTGGAGAAAAAGTCTCTTGGAGAAAAAGCCTCCTTGTTAATATTTTAGTATAAATAAAACGGACTTTTTGTATAAAAAACGGATTTTTAAAAATAAATTCGTATCACACTTTTAAATAAATAAAACAAACTATATTTTTTTAAAATTACATAATTAAAACGAACTATAATTATAACTATAACGGACTTTATTTTTTTAATAGATTTGTTTCACAATTTTAAATAAATAAAACGGACTATATTTTTAAAAAATACATAATTAAAACGAACTTTAATTTATCAAATAAAATAAAAATTATTGGTAAACGGATAAAAAGTCTTCAGGATAAAAAGTCTTCAGGATAAAAAGTCTTCAGGATAAAAAGTTTTCAGGATAAAAAGTCTTCAGGATAAAAAGTCTTCAGGATAAAAAGTCTTCAGGATAAAAGTCTTCAGGATAAATAGTCTTCAGGATAAAAAGTCTTTAGGATAAAAAGTCATAAGGATAAAAAGTCTTCAGGATAAAAAGTCTTCAGGATAAAAAGTCTTCAGGATAAAAAGTCTTTAGGATAAAAAGTCATAAGGATAAAAAGTCTTCAGGATAAAAAGTCTTCAGGATAAAAAGTCTTCAGGATAAAAAGTCTTCCGGATAAAAAGTCTTCAGGATAAAAAGTCTTCAGGATAAAAAGTCTTCCGGATAAAAAGTCTTCAGGATAAAAAGTCTTCAGGATAAAAAGTCTTCAGGATAAAAAGTCTTCAAGATAAAAAGTCTTCAGGATAAAAAGTCTTCAGAATAAAAAGTCTTCAGGATAAAAAGTCTTCAGGATAAAAAGTCTTCAGGATAAAAAGTCTTCCGGATAAAAAGTCTTCAGGATAAAAAGTCTTTAGGATAAAAAGTTTTTATAAATTTTTTTTTTATAAATTAAATTTTAAGGAAAAATACGTGATTAATACGTTATCCTTAAAACTTAAAGAATAAAATGTGATACTTTTATCTAATTTTTGCTATAAGTTTTTCGTTCAATCTCGAAATAGCATTTGAATAAATTTGACTTGGCTGTTGTTGTTTCGTCACTTTAACCATAAGGAAAAAATGTTTAAGGAATAATACGTAATCCTTAGAACTAAAAGATTGAAATTTCATACTTTCATCTAATGTTTGCTCATTTTTTTTTCAATCTGGAAATAGCATTTGAATAAATTTGACTGGGTTGTTGATTCTTCACTTTAATCATTAAGTTTTTTACTAGTTCTCGATCGTGATTATTTTTCCTTGAAAATTAATTTTTGAAGATTTTTTTTGAAGACTTTTTATCCTGAAGACTTTTTATCCTGAAGAATTTTTATCCTGTAGACTTTTTATCCTGAAGACTTTTTATCCTTATGACTTTTTATCCTGAAGACTTTTTATCCTGAAGACTTTTTTTCTTGAAGACTTTTTATCCTGAAGACTTTTTATCCTGAAGACTTTTTATCCTGAAGACTTTTTATCCTGAAGACTTTTTATCCTGAAGACTTTTTATCCTGAAGACTTTTCATCCTGAAGACTTTTCATCCTGAAGACTTTTTATCCTGAAGACTTTTTATCCTGAAGACTTTTTATCCTGAAGACTTTTCATCCTGAAGACTTTTTATCCGTTTACCAATAATTTGTATTGTATTTGATAAATCGTTTTAGGTATGTATTTTCAAAAAATTTAGTCCGTTTTATTTATTTAAAATAGTGAAACGAATCTATAAAAATCCTTTTTTTATATAAAAAGTCCGTTTTATTTATTTAAAATTGTGAAAAACATCTATAAAAAATCCGTTTTTTATATTAAAAGTCCGTTTTATTTATACTAAAATATTAACAAGGAGACTTTTTCTCCGAGAGGCTTTTTCTCCAGGAGGTTTTTTCTCCGGGAGGCTTTTTGTAGAAGGTGTTTTATCCGAAGGCTTTTTCTCCGAGAGGCTTTTTGTCCGTTCCCCGTTACAGATGGGCATCAATTCGCAAAGCAACAGACTAAAAAACATGATGTTAACATTTCTAAATTCAAGAAACAAAGAGAAAACTAATGGAATATTTGAAGGAGTTATAGTATTACGCATAATAAGTTCATTTAATATTCCATCTCGCACTTATGCCTCTGAGGTCACTGGCATTTACAATCATGCGTTCCCCTTTTATGACTTATTATTGTCTGAGTCAGCTCATAATGTTGTGGTCTTGGATCTTTAGTGCCCTACGTCGCTTTAGTTTATTCAATTGTGGTGTTGAAGCTGCATATAAGTGCTTCTAAGGTCCCAGTATTAAGGCGATTAATGATTCCAATAGTGTTATTGTTCTATTTGCAGTGCTGGTGATTTCAATTGTACAACTTCGGTGCGTTTAGTCATAACTTCATGTTTCTAGTTCATATTTTTATCTGCCTAATCATGTGAGAGTTTTCAATTTTAAATAAAATGACGCAAACAATTTTATACTATATAGCTCAATGCATATGGTTTTTAGTGAAATTAGGTAACATTTGTCTTTGTAGGAATGAAGGAAGCTTGAGAAAATATAAAAATTAAATAGATAAAATGTCAATCTTTTATTATCAATAAGTGTTTAAATAAATTAAATTTTCAAAACTGATTTAAATTTTCAATTAAAAAATACTTTAAAAAATCTTTTGAAAAGAATTATGAGTACTGTTTGAATAAACCACCGATCTTGAACAAAGAACTTTATAAGATATTTCAAAGAAAATATGTATAGCTTTTCTCAAGTGTTAGAATAAAACCTTTCTCGATTAAACTTCCAATAAAATATTGGTCCATTCTGTATTTAATCCCTAATCAACTTGAAACAGATAAGTTGGGTTAGGCTTAAAATGGTTGAAATTTTATTTGGAACCAGTGCAAGAAAGCAGTAAGGCGAAAAGGCATTCCTAGCATGTAGCGTGACTTTAAGTTGATTATGGATTAGGAGAAAAGTGAACCTTTAGGGATATTTTTTGATTAAGGTCTATTTTGTTCCTACCTATATGTTTAAAGCATGCATTGTCGTTTTAATAAAAAATAGATAGATTAATAAATTTTCTATTTATTCAGATAATTTAATAGTTAGTTTCAAAAATGAGAATTTTGACTGCTAAAAGCGTGAACCTCTTCTTAATAACTATATTTCAACGTCTCAAACCACTTAGGGTCTTTAATCTTTTCGCGGTGTAATTCAACGCTTCTTCAAGAGCGGCTTCATTTAAATAATTATTTATATGCCTTTCTAATGGCTTGGTACTGAACTAATTTTACTGATCAGAAGGTTCCATTCGTTTGGGAAGTACGCCATAGTAAAAACACTGCAATCCCAGTCACGACCAACTACCTATAATATTTCGGAAATAATTCTCTAATTTAGTTTAAAAGATTTTAAACTCAAAAAGGTTTTCTAATTTGTTAAAGTAAAAATAATTTTTTTTATTAATAAAATATTAGTTTAAAGAAGTTTTTCTAAATAAAAAAATATATTTTGAAATGATGTAAACAAAATAAGGGGTTTCAGTTATGTAAACAAAATTATATTTTTAAATTATCTGAATAAAATTACATTTTTAACAATAAAAATATTTAGCAAATGTATGCCAAATTATCTTTCCACCCTCTGAGCTTGCTTATGTGTTATCGGTAATGCTATCAAGACTTGTTGATGTCTTACATTTTGCTCATGTCTTAGAAATTTTGAATATTCCAAAATCAAATTTGATATAATCTTTTAAATTTCATATCAATCTTCACAGTTTTTCAGGAGTTCTAAAAAACTATCGAAATATCTACTAAAATATTGAATTATAATTTCAAATATTTTTTTTTCTATTTAAGCATGTCAATGCGAATTAAGAGATCATCAATTCATCTTAACACGTGTTTAAAGCAACCTGGTGACATTATTGATTACCTATTAACTAGCAACTTCTTGTCTCATCAAGTCAAATTCATGATAACTAATGTAAAAATATATATAACGTTGATGGTGATTGATGTTTTCAACGAAATTTTATCAATTCAGTATAAAGTTAGAGAAAAATTGAAGATACCATAATCTATGATGCGTTAAAACACATCCTAAATACATTTGTCTTGATAAAACCTTTTATCTGAAAATTCAGTCACTCAATAACACTGATGTCATATAAAAATATATTAGATATGCTCAAGTTTTGGATAAGGCTCACATTTATATTATTAGTATTTCTACAAGTTATACTAGATTTAATTTTTTTATATAAAAAGAACTTGGGATTAATAGATCTTAAATCGTTATAGTTTGATAATGGTTATAATATTTAAAATAAATTTATTTAAATAATGATTTAAAAAATTTTATAGTCCGAGGTTTTGAAAATCTCATAAAAACTTTTTGTATTTTAATAAAACAAAAAATTTTGATTATCACAAAATTGTCTTATAAATTAAAACTAATAAAAGTTTATTAATAATCTAATAGTTTAAGGAAAAAAAATAATTTTATACCAAAATAGAATAATAAAATAATTTTAATACTTATAATATTCTTGTAATAGAATGTTTCTGTTTATAATATTTGGAATTCTACCTTACTAACTTTAAAGAGTCTTATCTATCTCTTTAGTGCAATTTCATTTATTTAATTTTTAAGAAAAATACTATTTTTATATATCTGCGTATATATGTTTGCATGTGTATACTTTTGTATTATGTTATGTTGTATACATTTCCAAACGTGTTTGTAATTATATAGTGTTCACTATTGTTATGTTATAATTGTGAGTCAATTGAGTATTATCCCATAAATTCTTTAAAAATACCTGTATTTAAAGATGCAAAATCTTGTCCTTTTTTGTGTTAGAATTTTCGATATGCACATTTACATATACATTGTATCTGTATATTGTATATAATTATTATTATATATAAGTTATAGAAGGCGTTTTGTTGTTGATAGTTGTGTTTTTAGCAGTAAAAGTCATGAAGTTTCATTTGTTATAGTTAAATGCTCTACCAATAAGTGGATGAAGCATGCGTCACACAATAATTCATTAAAACATTAAAGCCTCTAATTACCACATTCTGAGCTACCTTATATTTTTAAATAGTGAAAAGATTTAATGCTTTGTTTGTAAAAATAAAAAACTAAGAAAAGAATACTTATTTATGAATAAAAATAAAATAAAATAATTTTGTGAATCAGCTGTGACAAACCTTGATAACTAATGCATTTTATTGAAATGAAGTAAATATAAAATATTTAAAATTATACAAGTTGTAAAAAAACTTTTTTTAAAACAAATACACCGTTTCAATTGAATAGCACCTCGAATAGTGTAAGGCTTTTGTTATCTAAAAAAAAGGTTGTTCGGACATCTTTATTTTTGGATAAAGTAATTTTTTTGGGTCTTTAATTCAAATATAAATATTTCCAAATAACTTTTTTTTGGGCATTACGTTTTTTAAAATTAAAAATTGTTGATTATGAAGATTTTTGTATTATTCACGGTGATTGCCACTGGTGTTCTTTGAGATTCTTTTAATGTTAGTCACAATGAAGATTAAAAACGGTGCTGTTTTTAAATGGTTTTTATAAAATCTTTTCCAAGAAAATACGAATAATAAAATTGTTTTTGTTTTTATTGTTTTTAATCCAGACGTTTTTATACCTGTGGTAAAATATAGGCAGCCATAAAAACTGCCTGTGTTCCTATGTAAGCACGTATGTAAGACTTCGAATGTAAGTATATAAGTACGTGTGAGTTTATATGTGCATATGTATGTGCATGTAATTATTCCTGTTCATTTCTTTGTTGTATTTAAAAATTTCATTTTATTTATAAATAAATGCATTTACTAGTTCAGAGTGACATGAAAGTAGACTATCGGAAGAGGATTAAGCTGACATCGATGTTTTTTCAAAGAGTGAAATTAGGGAATAATTTATATGTAAAAATTTCAGAAGATTATTAAAAAACGAAGAGTTTGCAAAAATAATAGAGTGACGTAAATTCTTTTAATGGTGATACATAAAACCTTATTTTTATAAAGAATAAATAATTGTTAAAAAATGACGAAAAAAATATTTTGCTATGCTTTTTTAAAAGAAATATCCAAGATATTACAGCATCTTCATATAATATTTTTCTTTTTTATTATTAATTATAGCCTCTTTTTTTAGTATTGTTTTATTTCTTTTATGGCGACGAATTCATACTCAATTGTCAACGGGATGCCTTTTCTGGCGTCAAGCCGTTCCATTTACTTCTTCTAATCTCTTTAGTGTTTATTCTTATTTTCATCTTTATTTCTATTATACTCTATTGTTTCATTTTTCTGTTCAATACTGTATTTTTATTAACGTTAATAGGGCTATTTTTAGTGTTGTTGTTGTATTTTTTACTTGAAATCATTTTTAGTATACAACCTATTTATTGTAAGTCTTCGTTTTCTTTTTTTATCAATTATACTTTTAAGTAATGTAAATGAGTTAAATATATTTATCCATTTTTATTATTATTTATCTCTCATAAATTAACTTTATTGCTCTTGTTTCTATTTTATGCATGGTGTTACAAGTAATTTATTATCTTTTATCTTTAATATTTTTAATACCTATTACTTTATGATTCTTTTTCAAATTATTAATTATTTAATAGAATTTTATTACGATATTAACAATTAATATGTATTTTTTAGTCAATTCGGGTTTATAAACAACTTATTCAATCATATTTAAATCACTATTTATTGTTAAAATAATAATTTTTAATTTTATTATGAGCAAAAATATTTTCAATTCTGTGCTTTCTTTTACTAAATTTATTATTTTTGTTTTTATTTTGGACTTTTTAATGCCTTCAATGTTTTCCGACCCAAAGTTTAACTACTCTAACATGCAGCTTTCTTAAAATGCAATAAAGAGGCAGTGAAAAGAAAGTCAACTTTAATGTTCTCAGAACTGCTTATATATGCCAACACGACTTGCTATTAAATAAAACAATTACAATCAACAATTTTCATTTACAACACAATTAATAAACTTTAATAAACCGAATGCATTAGCGAACTGCAACTACTACTAAGACCACTGCTGCTATGAGAAAGTCTGGGGTAATTACCTCGTTTAAACACCAGCTGTCGAGAAGACGAAGCCTTCCTATGATGAGAAAGTTTTCTGAGTGGAATATAATTAAGACTTTCTAATGAAGTGAAACACTCACAAAAAGTATTTTCCTCTCAATTAGAAACTGCAAATATAAGAATATCTTATATAACAACTTGAAAAAACTGTATTCTTTTGTTTCAACAAAATAAAACTAAAAGAACTTCAACACATGAAAGTTCAACTTCAAGACATCACTTCATAATACCTGTAATCCTTGATTGACAAGAGAACAATGCAATCATTGAACACCATGCCAATGACGAAGAACTCCAGGATTAGGCACTCTCACCACAATTCAAACCTCTCATGAAAGACTATCGAAAGAGCTTATTCATTGTGATGAGATTTCTATTTGACATTTCTTCAATGACACAACCAATTTTTAAAAGAACACAAATTACATTAAATTGTATGCAAACCCTCATAAACCTTACTTCAGTTTATGTTGATTGGGATACAAGTGATGGGTGTTTTACATTTACAGCTAAAAAATGCTTTAAAAGATTTTTTTTACTTTGAAAAAGATTTTGTCTCTGAAATTATTTTTTACTGTTTTTTAAAATAACAGTTTTTATGCCATTTTTATGTCATTTTTTGTCAAACTAAATGACCTATTTTTTAAAACAATTAAATTAATTATTTAATAAATGTATGTTGTTCATAAATATGTTTGTTAAACAAATTTATTTTAAAATATTTTTTCAAGTTTATTATTGATCCAGTCTCTCATTCTTTGTGACGTAACAAACAAAAACTTACTAACTCTATCAAAGTACTTGAAGTTTCACATTCTAAGGCTTCTACCTCCACAGAGTTTCTTTTTTTCTAATGCAGAGCCAATCAATAAAGCTAGACTCAGAAGCGTTATGAAAGTCAGTTCGCATGCATTTCTCAACTCAAGACGAACAACGTTCAGATGCAACGTTCATTTATCACCTGCATTCTATGCAGAAAGCCTTGATATACAAAAATTTGAACCACAAAAACAGAAGAATCTGGTAAAGTACAAATCACCTTGAAGCATCTTTATTACATCGCAGGTAGACATTAAAGACATATAATTAAATTCTACCTTGGTTGTAACCTCTGTTTGTATTAGATCGTCTATTCTTCGTGAAATTCTTGAAATTGATTGCATTTCAGTTGGCACAAAGTTAGATAAATTATAAATCTACAAGTGACCTTTGTTTGTCAAACAACCATCAGTTATTGCTAGGCTTTTCTCTGTTAATTCAATGTATTTTAATCAATTGCACACTATCTTCAAATAAATATACATAAATAAAACTAGCAGAAGAATTCACAAAGCTATTTGATCTAGCCATACTCATAATGAAACAATGTTACATTTTTTTATGCAAGAAAAAATACCAACTGCGGAACACAGCAAAACTGCATATGCAAGTATAACAGGTGTACGCATCTTCCATACGCTGTGAATCCAATGAACTCCCACTAATTTATTTTTTATAACTTTTTTATTTTCTATTAGTCAATAATTATGTTATAAACTTATTTAATTAATAATTAAATTAATTTTTTTTCCACTAAAAATCTGCAGTCGACCTAAGTACATCTCTAAGATTACTACGAAACCTAAATATCTTTGGTTTTTTTAAACTTTTAAAAATGAAATTTGTATTTATTTTTTAAAGAAGTATTTTCATAGTAAAAACACTTTTTAAAGTATTCTCAATATAAAATGTCATTAAGAAAATATACATTCATATATTCTTTTTTTAAAGAAAGAACCTCATGGTTTCGTTCTATCGAAATTACAGAGACTTATAAAAAACAAAAAATACATTTATTATGTTCATTTTTTGTGTTAAATTACACAACATAAAAATATGACCCCTTTTTTATGCAAACTAATCTAAGATTTTATCTTTTATTTCATTTACAAACCTTTGACTAGATATAATTGTAGGCATGTCTGAGTTTATGCATGTAAGTGTGGAAGCATGTAAATTTAAACATATTTAAAATAATATATTAATTGATATTAAAAAAGTTAGGTCAAAAACACTAAAGAAAACTCAAAACTTTTGATGAATCAAAAAAGTTAAATTGTTTTAAAGCACGTTTTTGTTAACTGTGTCACCAAAAATAAAATTTATCCAAGAAATGTTCTTCAAAGCGACTACCACTTCACGACAAAACTCACTTTTTATTTGATCATCTTATCTTCTTCATCTCTAGTCCTTCTATCGAAACGCTTCTCATTAAGGATTCTCGAGCAGATGGCTCAACCTCGAGAGAGGGCCTTCCACGGATTGGTATTAATTGAAGATTTGAATTCAGATACGTTTTAGATCTGAAAATTTTTAATGTATTTGAAATATCTGAAATTTTTTTTCTAGAAGATCGTTGGGTTTACGTCAATTTATTTTTAAATAAAAATAAATGAAGGCATGCTTTGAGTCAATTTTTGTATTTATTTCATCTAATAATGTTTTCAATTTTTTCCCACTTTTTCAACAGTTTTTAAAATTTATTTTTGCATAAAATATGCACTAATTATTTTTTTTAAAGAATTGACGATCTTACATTCAACAGAGCGTCTTGTGTTTTGTGAGTCTGTGACGTTGTCTGAGGGGTTATTTATGGTGTTTTGAATGCTTAATTTATACTTATGGCTTGAAATATGCTAAGATTAATACAAATTCGTTTTTAGACTGTTCTTCTCGAAGTATATCCATTTATATTAACATTGAGATTATGAAAACATAGAGAAAAATTATTGCGGAAAAATGATGAATAGGAAAAAGATAATGAAATGAATCATTTTAATTAAAAGATTATGATAATTGGAAATTTTAAAATTCAATGTTAAAGTCAAATAAAATTAACTTAACAAAATCTAACAAAAAAAGTCTTAACACTAAAGAAATAAAAATAATTAAATCTTAAGAAGTAATATTCGATTATGAGTTTTTAATTAAACAGGTTAACTTTTTATAATTTTTCAAAAATGTAAAGAATGGCATGCAACTGTAGAAAACCTGTAATTGGCTTTGGGAAAAGTGTTAAAAAATATCTATTTTGGTGGTGAGAATGGATTTAAAAGTGTTAGAAAAAATGTTTAAACCAATAATTTTGATCCTTTTGAGAAAATACCGCTTAAAAACATTTGAAGTTGAACCATTTTGACTACTTTATTTTCAATCGACGGTTGATTCACAAATCAACATTAAATTTCTTCAAATACGTCCATGGGAAGTTTCTGGTAAGAGTTAAAGGTTAAAAAATCATTTTTTGAGGATTATAACTTCAAATTAGTTATTTTCTTACAAAAATTCTATGAAACTACAAATATATCTTTGAAATACTTTTTCATAATTTTTCAAAAAGATAATTTCAAAGATTTAAAAATAAAATTCCTGATGACTAAGAAATGATTGCCTTATACTTCGGGTTGATTTGATCTCTGGTGCGATATTCAATTACAAATATCATACAAACATTTCTCAGAATGTAGGCTGCCTGGCAGCGTATGTTGAGAGGGCCTAATTTCTAGTTACTTCTAAGCGCCCCGCCACGCACGCAACTATCACTACTTTGATCTCCAGAGGTTTTTTTTATAAAATAAAAACTTAATGTTTTTGATGTAGTCGATTAAGGAAACAAAAAATCTTTCAACCCGAGTTAAAGGCTGACATTTTTATCCATTAAAATAATTATAACTGCATTAGTTCTTACAAACTGCAAAACTAAATGTATCACATTACGAAGCTACCACTACCACCACCATTCTACATTCTTACAAACTAAGCTATTCTAGCCATTTCACCCACAAAATCAATACTAAAAAATAATCTATAAAAACAACATCAGACTAACAAGTGAATTACTGCTACTAACAATTTAACCAGCATCACTACTACCAGCGCCATCACTCTCTTCCTAATACTATTACAACACACACTAAGCAGACATAAGCACTCATCTGCACTTGCCTACAGGTCTTTCCTTCGTTACCTGATTCTTTTCAACACTCACACACACGCATACATATAAAAACAAACACACACACACACACAAATACACACACACACACACACACAAATAAAAAAAAGACTATGTCTAAATATGTGTATAAGAATGTATCACAATTTCATTTGAATGTTTTTATGTTAGATTATTTCTTCAAGAAGTGATGAAAAACTTTCAGTATAACGATATTGACTTGTGCTGCATCCATTTGTTGAAAAAAAAACCAAAAAAGCACACAAACATAAGTGAACATTAAAACTAAAAACTCAAAATGAGCCAACATATACAAATTTTCTCTAATCTTTGGTTGACCTAATTATTTTAAAGCCGTTATCACATCAATTTTTACCCCCAAAAATTAAAAGATTTTTTCGCAGTTTTGAAAAATATTTTATCTTAACTAACGAGTATTTTGTGTTCATTATTTGGCTGCAAGAGTAGTTATTTTTAAATGTGCCCTTGTGTTAATTGCGTTGCACTTGTCTTCTCCAAAGCACCAAAAGCAATTACTGACTCGATGATTTGTAAACTGACTAAGACTTTACTAAACTTTTAAAGTAAAAACATAAAATCATTTAAACGCCAAATAATAAGTCTTTCAATTAATACTTTCCCAAGTTGAAAACATTTCATTTTCATTTGAATTCCCACTGAAATCTTTGAGATTTCTAAATAGAAATTCTATGCGTCATTCTATCTATGCATATTTTTCATCCGCTGCCATCCTCAAGCAATCTCGCCATCTTATTACTTCGAACCGAATGCTTGCATTACTTCGTCTGGGCACTCATCGAACTTTGCACTTAAACTAATTTTATTTATTCATAGAAATATAAGAATTTTTGATAATATTAATAATGTAGGAGAAGTTTATAGATGTTTTAATGATTTTAAAAATAAATAACTTAAAGAATACTTTTTTCAATGATTAAATTTTGAGTGCATTTCTGCTAATCTTTATTGAAATTGTGGGACTAACATCATAATAAACCAATAACTTCTCATCTTGTAAGAATACTCATTATAGTTTATTCATTAATAGAAGTTTATATAAATATTTTTTTAATAATATAAAAAATTAAAAGTAGAGAGAATAATGAAAATAAATTTAAGATGCAAGGTTAAATAAACTCAACTGTTCTTAATCATTTAATAATTAATTTTTCAAAGTTTTTGTTTTTTCGTGAGAAAAATTTTACAACTTTTTATCTTAGAAGAGCTATTAAAAAATTTTTTTTTTAACTGAAAAAAATTATTAATAGTGTAGGAAAAATAAAAAGATAGTTTATAAAGTAAACTCTAATAAAATGCACTTACATTTTCAAATAACAGAAAGAATAGAAAATCCATAAAAAAACTTAATTTAAAAAAACAAAAAGTTTTTTACACATATAAAAACGTAACTTTATTCGAGTAAAATGATGTTAAATGACCTTTTACAAATTATACTGAAAGAATAAGAGTCATACATAAAATCATAAATATTTGTTGAATATATTTTTTAGTACCTGGATATGGATTCAAAAAGTTCGAAAACACAATTTAAATTTCGTAAAGAATTTGACTTTTGTATAGGTTTTTCAAAATTATTCAAAACTGAAATTGAGTACATTTGATTAATATTTACTTTCAACTTTACTTATATAAATATTTTCTGATTTGAAACATGGCTTTTCAGCTCTTTATTTAAAAGCGTTCATAAAAATGTCTAACTTTCATGCATTTACTTTTTATCCTATTTTTAAAATCTTCTTTCGATTGACGGAAAAAAGTTCAATATCTTTAACATTTCATTTATATAATAAATTCGTCATCCATCTCACATTCTAGGCAGTCATCATTACCTTTTCTTCATCACCTTTAAAGCATCCTCACGTCAACCAGAGTTTGCCACAAATCATCACCCACACCACATCGACACAACACCATAACTTTCCACCTTTCGACAGAGCAAACATCTTGTCACTTGCACTAGACCACCTCCACCTCGACCTTTGACCTCGTTGTCATGCAGACGACCTGGCCAAGCATCGAGTAGTTATTCCGGAATGGAAGGCCTCTTAAAAAGGCCATAATTATTTATGATACATTCTCCTATGCACACACACATATCTACGCGCATACAAGCATATAGCCTTTAACGGCATATGCAGACTTTCATATAAGTAATGGCTTGGAGGGTAATTATCGTTTTGGGAATAGCTGCAAGTCAGGAATTGCTGAGCACAAATGCCTGCTGGAAGTTTTATGCGCATGATCGGTGCATGTCAAAGCTGCCCGTGGCCTTCGTGTCTAAGAGGAGTTTCGTCGCAAATGTAGATGCTGTATTTTCAGTTGGTTGTTGTGGACGTGAAAGTGCTTGTGGTTCTGATCATTTGTAATAAAGATGATAAGAATCATAATGAAAAAATAAAACTGCTGATATAGTGTAAAAATCTTGAAATAATTACTTTACACTAGTTTATTTATTTGAACTCAAGGCACAAACCCTTCCTTCGCCTTCAGACCAGTAATTTCTTCCATATTTACTCAACCTGACACACAGAGAGCGGTCTTTTGATCAGCGCACATATGGGCTCTAGATCAGTGAATTGTTGGCGGAACCTGATCGGAATAATGAACCAGCATTCCGCATGCATTCACGCCTCTGAGAGTCTGGCATATAGATTATGTTAATGTTATAGCCGCCTTCGAAACGCCATCAAAGCACATTGATTGCCCTTTTGGATGCATGGACGATGCGTTGTCGACAGGCAGAAGTTCATGCAATTATTCAATGATTTTGTGTTTTTGGTTTCCCTTTGATGAATAATTTCTATTTTTGAAGCATGTTTCTAAACGTCAACGTTGTGCGTGAAGGCGGGATGAGTGGTTTAATGCTGAAGGGAGGTATCATGTTGAATCTGCTTGGGTGGCAGGAATATGATATGCACAAAAAACATTTTGAAACTGTATATCAGTTGTGCTCGTGAGTTTTGGTAAGGTGTAATATTTTTGAATATTGTTAGAATGAAGACTTAATGTTTTCTCGTTCCAGATACATCCAGCCTACTTAACATGAACCTACTTTATGTTAATAGATTCAGAGAAAAGTGAATAACACAAGAACATGATAAGAATATATATGTATACAAGAACGAACACACTAACAAACAAGTAAATTTACTAACACAAACAAAAACTCGCGTGCACATGCACACAGACACACGCACACACAAGCATAAGATTGAATGAACTCACTAGAAGAAAAATAAAAGCAATATACCCTGATGATTTGAACCAGCTTGCCATTTAATAAAAGCAAAAAACATCAGATTAACTACTAGTACTTCAAACACAACAAAAACAACAATGAAAACTACTACTTCTACTACTACTATTACTACTACTACTACTACTACTACTACTTCTACTACAACTACTACTACTACTACTACAACTACTACTACTACTACTACTACTAATACTACTACTACTACTACTACAACTACTACTACTACTACTACAACTACTACTACTACTACTACAACTACTACAACTACTACTACTACTACAACTACTACTACTACTACTACTACTACTACTACTACTACTACTACTACTACTACTACTACTACCACAACTACTACAACTTCTACTACTACTACTACTACTACTACTACTACTACTACTACTACTACTACTACTACTACTACTACTTCTACTACTACTACTACTACTACTACTACTACTACTACTACTACTACTACTACTACTAGTATTACTACTTCTACTACCGCTAATAATAAAGATAGAATAAAAATCCACTAAACAAGACAACACAATAATAAAACATTCACCAAAAAAGGCTAAAAAATAAAGAACAACGATTACCAAATTCTTATCAAAACTATTGAGAATATCTTTGCGCTTGAAGCGAGCAGACAAGCTATTTAAGTCGCCCTCGCTGACAGATTAATCCAATGCACCCAGCTAGAGAGAAACAAAATTAGAAATCTAATGGCAGTGCTCTTGAATCAATAGCGTCCAACTCTTAATTGTTATGCACTGCGAATGCTTTTGTTACAAGAGTTTTGGTTATATAGCTGCAATGCACTTCGCATGCCGCCGAATTGTTTTTGGGCAATTAAAGTTTCGATTTTTCAAAATGATAATCTTACATGGGTGCAAATTATGGTCTATGGTATGAAGAATAAGCTTTTTGAATAGCTTGAAGTTCATTTTATAAAGCCCTGGAAAGTATAACAAAAGTTCTTTATAATTCATTGTTTTAGAATAATTCAAAAAATGTATGATTACATTTTTTATCTACATGGGCGTACTATATAGTTAATGATACATTTAAATTCAGTTAATTTGGCACATGCATAATCGGATACTTTTGTTTATTCTGGTATCTCTTCAACTTCTCACGAAGTGTACTGGATTATTCTGTACTGGCTACATACTCACATATACCTACGACTATATGTAATTTCCTAAAAGATTCGGACTTTGAAAATGCCGATTATGACCTCTAAGTCTGCCCTGAGTGGCGAACAACTTGAAATTGAATACACCAACAGCGCACTGGCTTTAGAATTTTTATTTTATAAATAACTATTGAAAAGCTGTTTATTTTTTATTTTTTTAAAAATAAAAATGGTTTTTCTTGTATTTTAATAAAAACTTTAAAAATATGTAGCTAAATTAGTTATGTTATAGTTAAAAATTATTTCCAGCCAATGCTATCATTTTCTTTCGTAGAATAAAAATAGAAAAACTGGTAATATAAAACTAATGGCTTACAGAAAGACGGAAAGACCGTTGAAAAGGTGGTTGAGAGAGGTGAAAAAATAAAAAGTAAAACAGACAGTAAAGTCTTCTGGATGCATGGTTTTGGGTTAACCTTAGCAGTAAGACATGCTAAGTAAATGGAATAAAATATTTCTAAAAGTTTTAAAATGCGTTTTTTATATTCAACTTGAGACTTGATTGGCGTCTCACAGCTTGCCTGACCCTCTTGTACCGCTCCCTGGCATGCAGACTCTTTTATTACACCATTTTCGGTCTTTTAAATAAAAAATAAATATAAACAATTATTTGGAAAAATAAATAAAAAGCACAAAAACACGAAAATTAACATAGAAAGAAGTACTAGCAAGAAGGCATGGATGATTTTTAGATATATAAGCACATACACAAATACCTACACAGACACGCGTATACATGAAGACGTACAAGAGATAATAAATCGCTTTGAGTTGCCGTAAATTTTCATTTGACGTTTTTCATGGACTCGTAAAACTCTTTCGCGGTAAAATCAAAATTAATAGCCATTACAGAAGATTTATGTGTTTGTGCGTCTTATTGATTACTTTTATGCGCGTGAATCTCGGCCTTATTTTCGGGAAATTGTTTTAAAGGGAAAAATGCGTGTATGTTGAAAACTTATTATTGTAGTATATGTTAACTCTTATCTAATCTTTTTTTGGAAAATAATTTCTATAACTACTCGGTTTAAACATGAATACACACGAATACATACACGCCAACAGACGCACACAAATAATGTCACATCTCCACATTTACCTTGTCTGACTGCACACACGTACTGATTAAATTCACTTGCCCGAGATCGATTGGTTATCGTAGCGTTATAGTGTCTCTCTCTAAATGCATACGCCATGCCATAAATAAAGACATCTTATCATAAACGCACAACCCTCCATCAATTCCGAATAAGAATACAAGTCTTATGTGTCCATAAATACTTTATGTGTTTGTGTCTGCGTGTTAGGGATTATTTGTGTGTGTGTGTGTCTATGTGTTAGTGATTCCGTGTGTGTCTATGTGTTTCTGTGTGTGCTGGTATATTTTTATATGTGTATATTTCTTTCCACGCGTGTCTGTATTTGTGTGTGTGTGTCTTGGTGTAATCAACGTCTGTGTGTTGCAATAAAGGCATCAAGGAGGGACAGACGCTCAGCACAAAAGGAGGATTAGGGTTATTATGGTATTAACACAGATGCTGTAGCTTTTACACGCGCACACACAAGGATTTTTATCTTTATATCTTTATTTTTCTTTTTCTAGTGTGTGTGTGTGTGTGTGTGTGTGTGTGTGTCTGTGTGTGTGTGTGTGTGTGTGTGTGTGTGGAAATTGACGTTTCTCATTATTGATTGTGTTTATGTTAGTTTTTACTTCAAATACTGACGATGTCTAGTTTCTCTTATCTTAAATACTGCTGATGATGCTTTCAATAATTCAGTAAAACACCCAATTCAGACACAATAAAAATAAAACCTGTAAAACAAGCTTTGAATTGATTTATAATACATGGAAGCACGTCCTAAAAAACTGAAATAAAAATTAGATGAATGAAAATTATATTGAGTTATATACAAACATAAAAGGGTTCAATGCACGACAAATTCCCATTCGATTAGTGTGACTACACGGGGTTATTAGGACGTTCAGTAGGAGACTGAGAGACTAGACGCCCTTGATTAAAAGATTTTATCATTATTTATTAATATTTAATCAATAAATTATTTTATTAATTAAGCCATCTTGCCATAGGTTGTAATCTCTTTGTAATAAAAATGTTGATAAAGTATCTGTTATTTTATAGACTTTTGCTTGTTATTTGTAATAGCCTTTTGCCAAACTTTTCACAATTTTTGAAAAATAATTTATTCTACATTTTTAATGAGAGCATCAGCTTTTTGAGACACCCATTTTTTTTAAATACACAAAAACTCACACATGCATAAATAAAAAACACATACATACATTTAAAACTTTGTATTTACACACAAAAACACACATAAACACAAGAATAGACATACAAAAAATACACAAACGCTAGAATTATTTTCTATCTTCTTTACGACTTGGCAACGCTATAAAAATTCAAACGACATTTTCTATTCCAACTTAATTGCCTTGTAAATCTACTTTACAGTCGCAGCTTCTTGAATTCAGCTTCTATTTATTTTTAATTTGAAAACTTCTAACAACTTTTTCAATTAACTAAAAACAAAAGTAGTTTTTCGATTAGCTTTTAAGAATAAAAAAAATCGAAAAATATAAAACAATAATTAAAAAACACATTCAAAGTTTCTTATTCGCTTTTCTTTATTTTACTTCTCGTTTTATTGCTTTCACAATTTAGAAAAGTTTTAAAACAAAACTTTAACGATGCTTTTATGCTTACATAAAATTACAAATAAAAAGGTTTTTTCAACTTTTATTCAACAATCCTTAAATAAAAAAGATTTTTTCAGATACTTATAAAAGAGAATTGGAAGAAAATGAAAAAATACTAAAATAACATCCGTCAAATGATGATATGAAATGACATCAAACTTCTTCAAAATCTTAGTTTTTCGATAAATAAATAACACAAATTAAACTAATTTTTTCAAATATTTAGAACCTGAAATAATCTGAACACTAAACTCATCGGCGATGACGGACTTCGGCACGATGAGTGTCACCAGGTCACTGTCCATCTCCGCCAAGTCCTCGCCAAGCCTCGAAACCGGCAATCTCGCCTACCCTCACCACCACCACCACCACTACCCCCACTCGTACTACCCCTCTCTCATGATGACCTCGCAAGAGATTGATTATAACTTGTACAACTTCGCACAGCACTCCCACCACCCTTCCTACCACCTCTACTACCAGCAACATCAACAACTACTAGCGCAGCATTACGCCAGATTAAAAGAGAACTCAGATTACAACGATGGCTTTTTCAATGGTGGTCATGATCATGAGTCGTACAACAACAACAACAACAACAACGGCAACAACAACTGCAACAACAAGCACAACAGCGGCAACAAAAACAACAGTAAAACCCGCTCAGCTCGTTTCATAAAAAGTGAGTGGATGTCTCTGAGCAAGGCTGTGGTTTTGACTCTGGTCGAGAAGTTGTGTAACATCAGTTTTGACAACGACTGCATGTCTCCCTACGCTCCAACAACAACAACAACAACCACTTCTACAACTACTACAACTAATGTTACAACTACTACATCAACCACTGAGACTGCAAAAAGTTCAAATACGCAAACCTCAACAAAAACCTCAACTTCAACTGCATCTTCTCGTCCCTTGTCTGAGTCTTTCAGTAGTCAAAATAGTAATAACAACAATAACGATGAAATAACAAAGTCTATTGAAAAAATCTTGTCTAACACACAGCAAGAACAAATCTCAACAGCATTCAAAGAAGCGCACAACAACCACAGCAACAACAATGACGCTTCGAAAAGTAATTACATCAAAAGTATAATCGATGGTAAAAGTTCAAATGAAACGCTTTTTGACGCTTCTACGCCCTCTGTTTCCTTCGAGAACGAACCTTCAAGCAGCCTCAGCATATCAACTCATACTCACTCAAGCGAAGCCCTCAGCAGCACAGACACTCTCATATACCAAACTGCACTCACTCAAGCAACCAGCAACAACTCAAGCCAAAGTATTATCGACAGTGCAAAGAACAAACTCAACTACAGCCATTCGAGAAGTAGAAAGAAACGCTCCAGAAACAGCATCTATACACTGCCCAAGCCCGATCATCTTGACCTCTCTAATCAAATTGGCGTGGAAAGAAAAGAAGAAGGTGCAACAGATACATTGAAAATAGTTGGAAATAATGTAAGCACCCTTGAGACGATGTTTCATCCCCATGAGACTCAGAGTCAAATCGATATTAAACTTCAAAGTGGGGGTAAGAGCCCAAGCGCCTTTACAAGCGACGAAACAAATAGCGACAAAATTGACAACGGTGCAAAAAGCAAAGCTATCTCAAACAAAATATTCTTTCATCAGCGCACGAAAAACAACGAAGAATACAACAATGGAAAAAATCTCGCAACTAAAAAAACAAAAAGTACAAAAAAATCTACAAGTTCAACAACATCCCATCAGCAACAACAGCCAAAAACATCTCCAAGTGACAACTTAGAACCTTCAAATTCGGCTCAAGAAGCCATTCCTCTGCATGAAAGTACTTCTGACTACGAGAGTGACGTCACTGAAGTGAATGTGGAAGACGTCGACGAAGCCGAAGACCCTGTGCTGCAGTTCAGACAGACGGTCAAGAGAGAGATGGTGGTTGATGATCATCTATATGGTGGTAGTAGTGGTGCAGACGGTGGTGAGGTTAGTTGTGGTGGTGCTGGTGACGATGGTGAGAAAGTAATAGGCATAATGAATGAGATCAAGAAGGAAGATAAGACGATCGACGGTAGCAAGACAGATAAAGGCGCCACTACTCAATCCAGCAAAGACAAGCTTCTTCCAAAGATAAATTCTCATCTATCTTCATCGTCATCTACAACACTATCATCTACGTCGTTATCATCGTTTAATACTTTCTCAACAACGTCATCTTCTTCATCCACCTCTTCATCTTCTTCATCTTACTATGATCTCCTTACAGCTTCATTCTATAATAGTCTCTGGTACAATCCAGGCAACTTCAAAACATCTCTCGCCTTTTTCCAAAACTTCATTAACACCAACATTAACAATAATGATAATGATAATACCAATAATAATAATAATAATAATTTAGATATAAAAAACAATAGTAAGAACAATAGCAGTGATCTAAGCAGCGCATTCGATCATTACTCAGCGCAAATGTTTCAAAACCTACCCTTTCTCACCTTGTACCAAAAGAAAAACATCAATTCTAGCGGAAGCCGAAATGGCTACATGGGCGAAAATAGAGAATTGTGGGCACCATTCAACAAGACGCTTGTGCAGCAAATGTTCGAAGAGGTTTTAAGAAAGGAACAAGTAATGGCTGCCAAAAACACCTTTTCAAATCGCTCGCTAATCTCAAATTCCTCTAATTACCACAAGAATAAAGACGTTTCCCATTCGGAATCTTCTTTTGACGTGGGTCGATTCGACGACGAGTGCCAAAGCAAAAAAGTGCACACCTCTCAGGCGTCGACTATTTTCAAGCTACGCCACAACATCAACAGCAAACGTAATCGCCACAAGAACTACGAACGCAGTCAGTTGCGAAGGTCGAACGACGCTTCGAAGAACACGACGAAAGTCTCGAAGGAAGAAGAAATCAACAACTCGTGTCTCCAGTCTGTTCCCATCCTGGGCGCCCTTCTTAAGTCCGATGACGTCAGAATGGCAAACGGAAACAGCCATCATCATCATCATAACCATCGTAGCGTCAATCATTCGTACAGTCATAAGTCTTCTACAAAAAGACAAAGTTCTTCTGTGAGGATGTCAGAAAATGATGCTAAGCTAATCATTGTTTCGCCAATTGAGGAATCTACTTCACCACCCACTGCATTCATCCAAGAACCACTCACTCCTCACAAAACATCCACTTCACCATGCCCAGCTACAATCACATTTACCACATCACCTACCATCACACCATCCAAACCAGCTACAGCAGTCGCTACCCCATCTCACACCACAGCCACCACTACCAATCCAAACTGGCCGTGGGTGGCTTTGGATAAGGATAGAGTGGCCTCGTTGATTGACACCCTAGTGGTTGACATGGTTTCTGAAACGTCCCATGGTGGTCGTGAGGGTGGGGAAAATGATGATGTCAGTCACAATGAAGATAGTAATGGTGAAAAAGAAAAAAATAATGGTTATCTTCATAATCATGAGAAAATATGTAATGTGGATGTAGTTGTAAAAGATATAAATGACAAAATTGAATCAAAAAGAAACTCTCCTTCCGCTGAAATTAAAAAAGAAGGTAAAATGAGCCCTGTTCTCGAAAATAACAAAGAAAATATTAAAAAAAGTGATTCTCAAAATAAAATTAATACAAGTCCAATTTTAATCGATGATTCAAAGAACAAAACGAAAAAGTCAAAGAGTCCTAAGGATCAAAGCTCGAACCAGAAGAATAGGTGTAATATAAGCGAAACAATTAATAAAATAAAAAATAATAATTTTAAAAACAACAAAATCGTCACTAACAGCAACACCATCAACCAAGGCAGCAAAGGCAACTGCAGCAACAACCTTAATTGCACCAACAGCTACAACAGCAATCCCATAGAAGAGAAACTAGTGACCGAGGCACTGTTTGACAAGCAGCTCATTGACAGCATCATCAACAACATCTACTGCACCTCAGACCCCTGTGCAAGTCCCGCTTTAGAAGGTGACAAGCGATTCAACAGGGATTCAGGAGTTGTAAAAGAAAAAGGGTGCAGTTGTGGTGGTGAGAAAAAAGACATGAATGGTGGAGGAATGGAGAATGCAAGTTTGCAGTGTGTTTGTGAAGTTGCCATGAAGGTGGAAGCCTTCAACGAAAGCGAAAGTAACAAAAGTCACGTCAACTATGTTGCAAGTGTCAACAATGACCTCAGCAACAACAACAGCAACGAAATGAACAAAACAGACGAAGACACTAGCAACAACACTGCCTCCACCATCGAACAAAACTTCGACGATGACGAAGAGAACTTCGATGACGTGGACACAGAGACGGAAGAAATGCCCATAAAGTGGAAGTCTAACCTGATGATGAGGGTGAGGGCACAGGGAACTGCGATGGAATCAGAAATGTCAGAATGATGGCTTATGAAGGGATAGTACTATTTGCTATGAGAACAGAATATGTACATGATGAATACAAATGTAAATACTCTGTAGTAACTTCAACGGGCATGCAAGTGAATGTTTGAGAGGCATTCTTGGGCAGTTAAGGTGGACATTTTATATTGTTTTTCACAGGCGCTGCTTAAAGGATAAACTTTCATCGTTTATTGTACATTGATTTATAATTTGAATTTAATTCAACATTTTTTTCGCGCGTTCTGAGTAAAATCATCATCGTTTTGACTATATTTCCAAGGCTAAAGCATGCGCTCATTTGAAGTAAGATATTTTCATTAATGTCATGGATAAATACCACTTCAACACAACTTCGTTACGATTTCTTTACACGCATACTCTATGTTGATTTTTGCTTGATATATACAACCATTTCTCGGCCATTTTATGGGTAAAGTTTTGATGCCAATACTGAGTAAAACAACAAAGCAATTTTTAATTCACTCGCCTATTCACCATTCATTCGCCCATTCACCATTCACTCACTTATTCTTTACTCGTTGTTTCAAATTAATTATTCATGATTATAAAAATACCGATTCATTTATCTATTCACTCAAAATCATTTCACTTAAAAACATTCTCTAAAAAACATTTCTCATTTATGCATTCACCTACGAACCTCTCAACTTCTCAGTTCTTCAATCAATCAATCAATCAAATCAATTTCTATAGCGCTCTTTCCTCAAACTCAAGAGCGCTGGTAAATGAATTTGTTAAACAGATATGTCTTCAGATCCGTACGAAAAGTAAATAATGATATAGAAGTAGTTAAATAAGGAGGTGATGAGTTTTAAATATATGGACATCTTTAAAGAAGGGTCATCTAAGTAAGGTAATAATTTTCTAATACGTCAGTTTTCAATAGATAATAGACATAAACAGTCATGTGTAGAAGATTCGTTCTGACAGTCTGTCCTTCATCTGCAGAGCTCATTTGCCTTGTGAAGTAAGTAGCCAGTGGGTGCTTGCAAGCTGTGCACTGGTGTTCAAATTGAGGCCCTGGCACTTCTTCATAAACACAGTCATGTATTGAAGATTCGTTCTAACAGTCTGTCCTTCATCTGCAGAGCTCATCTGCCTTGTGAAGTAGGTAGCCAGTGGGTTCTTGCAAACTGTGCATTAGTGCTCAATTTGAAGCCTTGGCACTTCTTCCTTCTAAAATAAGTTTTTATTGTAGTCCGTTAGACAGTTATTGGTTGAAGATTTCAATTCCGAGAGCAAGATAAATTTAAAACCAGAAAACAAGAAAAGATATAAATTATGATTACTATAATTATTTGAAATTAAAAAAAACTAAATTATTAGATAAGAAGACAAACTATTTAACAAAATCATTACGGTTAAAGCGGCTGCCAAGATGGCAGCTGCTAACCAAAATGTTTCTTTTTTATTTTCAAATTATATCTCTCTTTAAAATGTCTTCACTCTCATCCACTCATCTATGGATTACTTTTTCCAGTTTTTGCTGCTTCATTCATACACACATCACATAATCTCCAGGGGTTTCTTCAAACTTTTCTTCTCAATAACTCACTTTAAGTTTATACTTAGAATGTTGATGATTGATTTAATATTCGTATTATTCTTATTTTTATTGATTTGATTTTATTAAGTTTATCCCATTATTATATTGGTAGTCTCCAAAAATTTTATTCATTCATTTAACCTTTAATGAACTCTTTCTTTATCCATCCCTTCATTATCCATCCTTTCAAGCGATCCCTCATCCCTCGATCAAACCAAATTTGTTTTATTCGGTAAATATAAATTAATCGTGATTGAAATGGTAAAATAACCTTCAAAATATTTAAACTTTTACATTAAATTATACAAAAACTCTAAGTTTTCACGTGCTTTATATTTCTAAACACAATGGTAGAACGCGTGACACATTTTATAAATTGTTCTTTAGACTCTTTATTATAAAAATGTAAAACGTTTATTAAATTTTAAAACTCATGAAGTTTGTTAAGGCGTTTTTGAACTTTTATTTGAATTTTTATTTGAATTTTTATCAACATAGCTTAAACAACTTTTTTTACTCTCAAACTTTTTGAGATGGTTTACGTTTAGATTTAACTTGCGTCTCGGGTAAATGCTTTAAACTAAGGCTATTTTTTCTTTGAAAGCACTAAAAGAAAAAAAAGCATTTCAATTTGCGATGCGGAGTTTGAAGAAATTCAGACAGAGTTTTTACATTTTTCAGGTACACTCACAATAAATGATTGGCTTTATTATTTATTTTTTTGTTTTTATTTATGTAATTTTATTTATTTTGAACATTATTTATCTATATATTTTTATTTAATCGTTTTAAACTTAAATAATGAGGCGCTTGAATGCTACACTAAACTTTCAAGTTTAAAAAAATATATTCAAACTGTTTTGCTTTTTTTTTTGTTTTTTATTAAATAATTTAATCATTATTTCATTATAATTCTATAACAATCGGTTTATTAGTTTATTCTCTTCATCATATCAATAGCATCGATCGTATTGCAACTTGCACAACCCCATTAGTGACACTCAAACGTCGAGCCCAGAACAAGCATATGTCAGTAACACAGAAACATACAAAAATACCCAGAAACAGACACACACGCCTCAATTCAATCTTTTTGAAAAATATTTTGTTTTAACAAAAATATTCTATTCAATCGTCATTTTTTCATCCTCTATTATCACATAAAGCAGAATCACGTACACAAATACGTGCACGTACACACATGAATGAGTGTTTGGTGGCATTGACAGCAAAATACATATAGCATTACTTTGCACCATGGTTAATGACGGACCACCGTGATTATTAAACACACATGTTTCTAGATAAATTATATGCATAGCCACATGTAAATAACATATAATACACTTCTGAAAATTTATTTATCTTCTCTCAAAACTCTTTAGCTTCGTTCCAGAATGTCCTAACCTCAGTAATTTTCGTTCTTTGTATATATGATTTCTAAATTGTACACTCCTCCTTAACGATATTATCAATCTTCCGCTTTTTGGTTTCCTATGAAAACCTTTATCGTACTATTATTATTTTATTTATACATTTACTTTTACTTAATTTTTGAAGAAAAACAATTTACTTCAACAGTCTTTGAACAAAATTATATTTAAAATGTATTTCAAGCACACCCTCAGAAAAAACGCTAAATAAAAACTCTATGATACTTGGTAACATTGTTACTTAGAAGGCGAAATAAATCTGAGAGCCTGGTGGATATATTATATGTCATTTCAATTTATAAATAGGACTTTGGTATTTTCTCTCCAATTCAATATCAACGTTAAGCAATTATTTTTCCAATTTTGCAACAGTCGCTTGTGTATGCTGTTTTCTCATAAAGCTTACCTGTTTTCTTACGATACTCGTGTTATAGGCCAAATTAATGATTGTATAAATGAACATTCTAGAGTAATTACACCACTTTTCATAGAAATTACACTTGTTTTCACTGTAATTACAGTTACTTTTAAAAGTTACTTATATTTTTGTTGAGAATATTTTTTTAAAATTTAATGTGGATTTGGAAAATCTGATTATTCCCGATTTGCTCTGTTTTTATTACACCATTTTGTATACTACTGTAAATACAAGTACAAATTAGTATTCCATACCCTGATTTTTATAACTTTGAGAGATCTCTCAATCGCGCGTCTTCTCAAGATCACATAATTCATCATTAATTGGCATTTAATTTTTAATAAAACTTTTCATTAAAACAATTGATATTAAAATTATTTTTCAAGTTCTATAAATTATTTGATTATTCAATTCTTTTGTTAATTTATAATACATATTTTTATAGTAGTTAACTGGCCCTTTAATGTTCTTATCCTTCAAAGCTTGTGAATTTGAAAACGGACAATAAATGTTTTCATTTTTAAAATTTGATTATATGAAGAGCATTCATTAGTTTTATTTTAGAAAATGTAAAAAAAACTGTTATATGAAACATAAAACATTGAGAGTATGTTTTATACATTTTCAACAACAAAGTCTAAAAATAAATAAAAAATATCTACAAATTAACTATATTAAAGTTTTTAATTTAAAGAGTTAATTTTTGAAATGTCTGAATTTGTTCCCAAGTGAGTTCATTATTTTTCTATTTAGTGTGCATTAGCTTATAAAACTAAACGCCTGTGATGCATTTTTATAAATTGACCAAAAGAGAGGCTTGAAAAAAGTTAGGTTGCAAAAACTCAATTAACAAAATAAAAAATCTAAAAATACTTCTCTAGCCTATCTCTCCGTGGCCAAATCGTAAAAAACCTTGTGATTGGTTGTGCCTTTTAGATTTTAAAATAAACTCCTTCAATCTAAAAAAACGACACTGTAAGAATGTAAGGCTCCAATACACAGGCATTATAACTCTCCCTCTATTATTCAGCTAGCATGTCTTGTCTCCTGAACAAACGCCTGACTCGATTTCATTCAATCCAACATATATATTGTTTTTGATGAATCATTTCATCATATATGTAAACGTAGTTGAGAATTTAGTAGAGAATTTACTTGCATTTATGTAAATATTGTCATTTGTACTATCACAATTAAAAGCAATTATAAAAGTGCACCAAGGCCAATATCGCACTATTCAGTAGATGTAAGCGTTCGATAGGTTTATGTAGCGGTTTCGATAAAAAATATTTTTAAAAGAAGGTTATTCTAAATAAGAATGAAGAGCAACGAGACTAGTGAGAGAGGAGAGCAGATGGATAACTTTAAAATCGATTTTCTCAACCCAAGCCTGCAATTCTTGCCAGGTAATATTACATTCAAGTGATAAACTATTCATTTTTGAAAGAATTTGAGCCGGTTCTTGGTTACTCATACATGATAAACATGCAACAGGAGAAAAAATTGCAGGCTATGTTAGGTTCAAGCTGTTGAAACCAGCGGACATCGAAAGTGGGTTTTACTGCTCAATAAAACAAATCTTCGTTTAAAGAATTTAATTTTGAACCAATTTAAAGTTTTAATCAAACATAAAATACAGAAATAGATGTGTTGTTCAGAGGCTTTTCCTACGTGAATTGGAACAAAGCGATTCAGACAGTGTCACCCCTCAACAACACTCGCAACTTGTCATCAACTTCATCTCATCCAACACTGTCTTCCCTCTCGCTTAAAAGCAACTCGCCAATCGGAGTTGATTGCCCATCACTTTCCAACTTTTCGCCATCTTTGCTGTTTCTCACATCATCATCAGCACCCCGCTCACTTCATTCTAGAAGTCCTTCATTCCAAGTAGAGCAAAAAAATGACTGCCAGGAATATCTCAACCAGAAGCTCATTTTATACCACAGAGGTGTGCATCGCTGTGTTTTTTTCTAAGTCAATTAATAATTGCATGCGTTCAATAAATTTAAAGATAATTTTGCAATTCTATTCGATTAGGTTTTTAACTGTAGTGAAATTGTACTTTTACAGCGACATTAAGCCTGGAAACATCTAATATAAAGAATGAAATCGTTAATAAAAAAGATCCAAATGCAGCTAATATTGAAAAAATGGAAAATAATCTCAATTTCAAAAATTTTAGTGAAGATAATGAAGCATTAAAAAAGTTTTCAGATAATACTTCCAACTCTTCGATCCAATCTCCTACCATCTCTAACCATACCTTTCCAGCTGGCCTTCACAGCTACCCTTTTTCAATTCAACTTCCAAACGATTTACCAGAGTCCTTCATTGGAGACTATGGCTTCCTAAGGTACCTAGCCGTAGCCAGAATCATCACAAGTCCATTAAATCCTCATTCCTATACAAGCACTTTCAACAATAGTCAAGAGAACAAAAATGCAAGTCACTGGAGTATTAAAAGCATTAAAAGCATTAAAGAACCTGGAAATAGTGGCAAAGAGTCTTGCAGCAGTGGCTACAGCAGTGCAGGAGACTCTAACTCTTTCGAGACAGTCATCAAAGGAACGGATAAAGAAACTGTTTGTGAAAGTTTTAATGCTAAAGTTTCAGTGAGCACTGTTGAGACTGATGAAGAAGAAGATGTTGATAATCCGAATGTAAAGTATTTTTTTCCTGCTGAAAACAAACTTGAAAAAAGTACTGTCCACCACAACAACCTCAGTAGCAGCAGCAGTTTTAGTATGAACTGTGATAATCAAGCTGGTGAGCTGAGAACAGTGCAAGAGTATGTGATGCTTGCAAAAGCAGTAGTGCCAGTTTTCCACATGGTTGGTTTTTAGATTTGTTGTGTCTGTTTCATACTATACTGTTTTTATTCATTCCAGAAACCAAAGGATATGCCGATAAAGAAGCGAAGAAGTTTATTTTTCTTTCGGATTTGTCATGTAAAAGGTGCATGGAGGCTGAACAAAACGGGTTTTTTGGTTGGGGAAACTTTAGTTTTGAATGGAAATTTTGAAAACAAAGGAAGAATCACCATTGAAAAGACCCAGGTCACTTTAGTGCAGGTAATCTTTGTGAAGTATTAATTCATTAAAATCGAAAGTAAGAAAAAAATTATTTTTTCCCATTTTTATTTTAATATTTAGTTTTTTTATTTCATTTTTTATATTCCATTCAGAATACATATTTTCGTACAATAGTTTAATGTTTGGACCAAAGTTAATAAGAGCCACAAAGTTACTTTTATTGTATTTTATTTTTTAAACCATCATACGCACCTCCAGATCATAACCTATCGATCTTTCACGTGCAAGCAGAGCAACATCACACAGCGAAAAAAACTCTTCTGCAAAAGCAAAGCGGCAATCTTGCCTGACTCTTCAGGTGACCTAAACCAGGATTTCATTAACGGCAATTCGATGATCCAACAAAACTTCATATTTTAGGAATATTTATAATTTATATTTTTTTATTCCAGGTTTTTGGAGGGAATTCATAGTGATTCCTTCATCTGCGCCTGTCTCCACCCAGCCCTCAAAGACACGCCTCATCCACATCAAGTACACTCTCAAGGTTGATGCATAAAATTAGTAAAAAACTTTTAACGCAATATTTTTTTAATTTTATCTAAAATATAACTTTAAAGAAAAAGTATTTGAAAACTTTACGTTTTCCGAATGAGATTATAGTGATTTTGTTTTTATTTTACCGATAATTAATGGCATTTTATTGTAAATCTTTGCAAAACCCTCCACCAGCTCGTCATTTACTTCTCATCGCTCGTGAGGCCAATCAAAAAAGAAGTAGAAATCTTCATCGGAAATTCGCTGGAAGAGTCTCCAAGCGAAACACTAAGACAAGATTTCTCAGAGGCGAACAATTATTTTGCTTAAAAACGTTTATATTTTGACTGTCAAATTTTTTTGTTTTTCACAACTAGCATTATGGTCTTTTGCTTCAAACATTTATGTTTTAATTCGAGCACAAAAAATTGATCAATAAAAATATATTTTTATATATACGTGTTGATTATTGACACTTCATGGAAAATGTCTTTAAAAACCAATTATATTTGAGATCAGTGCATTAGTCTTCCCGGTGGGCAATGCAGGGCTGCACTGGCACCTCATGCACCCTCCAAGTACCCGTTTTGATATCGAGCATGAAACTGTGGGATATGCAATAATGGTGAAGATCAATCAGTAATTAAAAATATTAAACCAAATCCGATCAAAATATTTGTTTGCAGAATGTGACAAAATTTCCAGAAATAATAAAAATCAATGCACTCACACAATATCGATGGCTTCTTTGGTCGGTGGACCTTTCCACAGGAAACCCGTTTGATTTGTCGGGGTGTCATCGATGTGAATCAAGGTGTTCTGAAGGAAGGTTGGTGTAGCAGGAGTTGGTTGGTTCAGCTAGTATAGTATTCATGGTTATAGCCAAGGGCGGCGATCTGCGGAAAATCTTGGGGGGGTCCTCCCCAGGGTTGGAATCAAATAACCGGTATCGGCCAATACAGTAAAAGCGATACTTATTGTTTGCTGTAGTGCAAATTATGTTTTCATAAACTATTAATATTTGTATCACCAAACATTAAAATAAAAGTTTGATACTCAATAAAAATATTTTTCTATTTTGATACTCAATAAAAATAATTATGAACGATTTGAAAAAAAAACAATAGCGATTTTAGCACCTTTTATTATTTTTCATCTATAGAAATTCAATTACAACTAGCCATCAACCCATCAAATAAATTGAATAACATCTTGTCTTCCATTCATTTAGGAGTACAATAGTTGAGAAAAAAATACAAATAGATTTAAATTTGCCAAAGTTATGAACAAATATACATTGGGAGATTTTTTTTGCCCACGGTGTATATTTAGACCCCTTCGAATGTCTGACTGACTAGTAAATTTTTCTGCTAGTCTTTTCAAATCCAGACTGTCAAGTATATCCTGATGTGCATGACAAACGGCCAGTGAATTATAGCGAGGCTGTGTCATAGGTGCACGCAACTAAGTCTTAAGACGCTGCAAAGTACTAAAAGATCTTTCTGCAGTACATGACTTTCTTGGACACGCAAGCATCAACCTGATCAATCTTGCAACCTAAGGAAACAGATGTCTGGCTTCAGTAATCATAGCTTGCATTATTTTTGCGTTTGTGCTGAATTTCTGTATTCATTCTAGTCTTTAAACATAGTTAACTGTGAACAAAGCCCAGTTTCATTTAACTCACGATACTGCTTGCAAACATCATGGTTCACTTCACCAGTTAGCAACATTGTCTCCAGCTGCAAGTATGAACGCAAACCAGGAGAATCTCGATTAAACCTTTCTGTGAGTTGCATGATTGTCTATGACAGCGTAAAATGCTGCTCGATAATGTTCCTCTGGTGTTGTTGCTACATAAGCTGGGCCCAGCCCACAATACTTTTGTGGCGGCTTTCGCACCCTAGGTACAGCAATCGGTTCAAGATCATATGCCAAAACCACACTGTTGACATTTCTGAAAATGGCGTTAAACTGTTCATCTGATCGTATGTGACGCAGTTCTTGCACAACTGAATCAGTCGCTGCAACCATTCCACTGACCTTGGCACTTGCTGATTGCAACGACTTGTTTAACTGTTCCAGAAGTGAAAACACCAAAACAATTATCTTGAGGGCCAGTGCAGTAGTGCCCTGTTGAAAAAAGGCCTCAAGCCTTTCAGCTGTTCCATCAGCAGTGCCAATGGAAGTAAATTATTCCAAACTAACAAGTACCACTTCATAATGTTCAAGCACAGAAGACACTGTAGAAACTCTGGTCAGTCATCTTGTAGGACAAAGAAGTTTTATACTATCTTTTTTATTCAGTGGCTCATCAGGAAAGACAATTATAAGAGACACTCAAGCATCACTAAACTGCTTCTTGACCTTCCCTGAACGATTGTAAAAAGCACCTAACTCTTGGACAAACTGAAGGGAATTTCTCACAAAGAGATTTGCGGCAGCTGTGTGCTGGGCAACAAGATTTGCACACTGTGCAGAACAGTGGAAAAACAATGCAAGCGGATGCTCACTGCTGATCTTAGTTTTTCTATAGGTAGCATAATTTTGATCAGAAAATCTTTTACTACAGCAGATAATGTTTTTCCGATCGTATCTGGTGAGCTGAATAAACCAATAAACTGTTCATTAACATTCCTGCTCTAACCCATTACAGTCTTGTGTGTCGTCAACCACAACACCAAACTGGCTTGATTCGGCATTAACAGTGCACACTGTGTTTCTAACGATAGAATGAGCTAAAAGCCTCAGCATTTCCTTTTTGGCAGTTATGCGATATGAAACTTTGGTTCATCTAAAAAATTGAAAGGGTCGATGTTGAAGTGGACTTCAGAATTCCCCGATGAATATCGCCCATGCAAAATAAGTAACACAATATGAATGATTTTTTTATAAAAATGTAAATCTGTCTGCTTTCAAAAAGTGAATCGATATTTTATGAAAATGGAAAAAATATATTACTGAATAAAAAATATGTTTCATGCTATGGTTGACGATTATGCTTGTATTAAGATAGGAGTTGAGAAATTATTGTATTTGTATAACTGAGGGGGGTCCATGTTAAGATGGACCCCAGGACCCCTAGCATCGCTGCCCATATATACTCACAATGTATTACTGTATTAGCATTTTTTATCCCATGGTTGACGAATAGGGTCTATTAAAATTAGAGTTGAGAAATGTGTATTTTTAAGAGTGAGGGGGTTCTTGTAAAGATGGACTCCAGACCCCTCAAGATTCCCGTCTACGCCATAGTGATAAAAAAACTAGGTGAAGGAGTATTTAAGTAAGAAAAGAATATTTTTGTTTTAGACAGCTATCACTATAACTACACATACTCACAATGTATTACTGAATAAACATTTACTTTTATGCCATGGTTGACGATTATGCTCATATCCAAATAGAAATTTTTGAATACAAAAATGGGAAAAAAGTGGGGGGGGGGGGGTCCCTATTAAGGTGTACCCCCCCCCACTAAATAAAAGTGGAGGGGTCCTGGGGTCCGGACCCCCCCCCCCCCCCCACTTTTTTCAATAAAAACATTTTCAAACTCTTGTTTTGATGCGAATATAATCGTCAAACATGGCATAAAACACAATTTTTACGTAGTAATGCATTGTGAGTATGCGTAGTTATAGTTATAGCTGTCTAAAATAGTAAATTTCATTGCTTACTTAAATATTTGTATAAAAACAAAAGTTAATAACTTTTTTTGTAAGGGGGGAGAAGGGAGGGTCCGGACCCCAAGATCGTTTATGCTGTTTAGGACCCCCCAAGATTTGCAGCAGATCGCCGCCCCTGGTTGTAGCTCATACAAGTGTGTCTAAAACTCTCCCCATCTACATCATAGAATTTTCTTCACTAAACTCGAATATCAATTCAAAAGTTTAAGGTTATGTGTTCAAATGAGCCTTTTCAAATACTTAATCAGGTAAGTTTCGGGTAATCCTAATTCGTGCTGAACTGAAAAGTTGTCTCATTAGAAGTCAGTAGCCTCTTTAAAGCATTGTTCTAGTCGAGAGAAAAACACATACGTCGGTGCCTCCAGAGCACGAGAAGGTTTCGTATCTATCATCATCAAATACAGTAAACGATCCTTCTTGAATGGTCGCCGTGCCTCTTTTTCTAATCTGGACTGCAATGCCCTTGAACACTTTTTTCACAAAAACTGAAACATTTTGATAGTTAAGATTTTCGTAATATCTTATAAATATTAATCATCATTATTTTAAGCTAAATAAAATTAGTTATGAATTAATGACTCACCCGAGATATACATCGTGATTTTATTGCAAGAGTTAATCTGTATCAGTCCGATACGCATTTCTTCTCTTTTTGCGTTTTCTTGTTCTTTGAGACTTTCACACACGGAAGGGGCTTGGCAGAGTATTGTAGCACAAGAAGTCACTAACAGGAAAGCCAAGATGGAATTTGCGAAAGCCATTTTTGTGGATGAAACTGGAAATTAAAATTTCGATTTAAAAACCTTTTATACTGAATCAACATCAAGTGGCTATGGAATTTGTTTCAAGTTGACTTTGATCAAGAGATCTCAATGGCCCTCTCCAGCCTTCTTACGCATGCTTGCATACATGATGCGTTCATTAGAGGGTGTTTTGTGAAGAGCTCTAAGCCATATAAGGTTGATGTATTTATAAATAAAGTCAACTCATTTATTTTGATTGATTCATATATGCCATGCAATGACACGTAACTACCGAATTATTCAGTGAATACATCAATCAATAGAATAATCAGGCGGTAATACGATGGTTGAGGGTGGAAATGTTGGAATGTGACTGATGTGCTGATGCAAGAACTTAATCGAGATTTTTATAAACAGAAAATTTCTAAATAGTGAGGCTAATTGAGATAATTCGCTTAAATAATCATTGAAGTTTTAAAAACAATGGCACTTTAAATTAGTTTAAATAAATATTCTAAATATGAAAAAAAAAGTGAAAACATTATCTAGTGAAAACATAATAATTTCAACTCGAATGCCTTTCTTGCATAATATATCAGTTAGTTTATAAAAAAATTAGAAAAAAGTACCATTTATAAAGTAAAACAAGAACTAACTGGAAGGTTGTAGCTACATTACACCTTATTCAATTGGCATATTTTTAAACTCAAGATTTTAACATTAAAAATTGTGAAAAAAAGATATGAAGATGGAATGTAAAACAGATCTTACAGTTGAATGCATAAATTATCAATATATAAAAACAAAAAGCTCCTAAACACTTGTACGTAATTAAAACAAAGTTAGGACAATGCTCCTAAAGTGAATCTCTTACCTGGAGAAGGAAAAATGCAGCCTATAATATATAACCCTGTGGTGTCCCTGCTAGGATATGTAGTTTAGAGTTTCTACCAAAACCCATGCTTGTGGAATTATACCTAAATACTCGAATAAGGTAGCAAGGGTAATTCGAATGATGCCAATTACGCAAAATCACAAAGAATTGTCAAATAAAGTTTTCCTAGAAAATACTAAAAATATCAGATCGGAATGGAAGATCATTTGGTGTGACGATAATGATAATAAAATGATAATGATATTGACGATGATGTTGATGATGATGATGATGATGTTGATGGTGATGTTGATGATATCAGAAAGATGTAACAATAATGTCTGGAGATTCAATGCATTTATGAATGGATGATGATGATGTTGGTGATGATAATAGTGCTGATGGATTGTTGATGATGAAGGCATCATGGCATGATGATGATGATGCTAATTTTTCTCCACATGATGCTAATGCAGAAACAGGAGATGGTGATGGTGGTGGTGATGATGATGATGCTTGTTTGTGAGCAAAGACATTGTAGATGATGACGCCAGTGATGATGGCGATGAAGGAGATGAAGTGAAGGAAGTGCAACTGTATGATGGCGAAAAAGGAATATTAAAAATAATTGGAAAAAATGTAAATATTATTTTTAAAAGACTATTTTTTTTATTTAATCATTAATATTAACGGAATAATAAACAAAATTAAATTCACCACCAGCCAAATTCGTCACCAACTCATCATCCTTTGAACCCACAATTTCTAACCCATTCATCATTCTATCCCATCCAATCCCATCCCATCCCATCCCATCCCATCCCATCCCATCCCATCCCATCCCATCCCATCCCATCCCATCCCATCCCATGGCATCCCATCCCAAAAGCACCTTATATTGGAAGATGAAGATTCCGATGACGAGGGAGAAGAGGTCGGATGAGAGGAGGTTGAGGTTGACGTTGACAGCCGAGGTGACTTTGATGACGTACGGAGTGAGGTTGTAGAAGGCGAACATGCATGCAGTGAAGAGGAGTAGCGAAAACCCTGGTGGAAGTGGTTTTGCGGGGTTATTTGTGGTTGGTTTTTGTTAGTGTTGGCGGCTTGGTTTTGTTTGGAAATAATGGCGGAATAAACAGGACAAATAAATGGAAATAATAATGATAGATATGCATAAAATGATCTTCCTTATTTATGAATAATTTAAATAAATAATACAAATAAATGTTTATAGTAATAATTAAGATGCATAATATAATAAGCATTGATTGTGAATAATTAAATATTCTTTAATGTCGAATGGGTGTGGGGGGCTGCCTTACAGACTGCAGTGTGGCTGAAGTGGATGTTGGCGAGCTCATGTCGTTCCAGCACGCAGCTGTGGCGAGGTCAACAACCACATAAAACTATGTATTATTAAAGTGATGTAAGTAACAACTGCATCATCAACATCATCATCATCATCATCATCATCATCATCAACACAGCCACCATCACATCATCACTAACAACTGCACGACGCTGACGACTGAAGCGACAGTGGCGACCATCGAGAGGTACTCAAGGGCGCCATGCCTGCGCACCAGCACCTCCTGTGCCACGTTGAGGCCTCCGTACAACAACGACCCCCCTATCACCAACAAGTCACCGACTACGATCTTTGCGACTGTTGCGTTGAGATTGAAATGGGTGGGGTTGTTGATTAGGAAAGTTGATTGTATGAAGGTGTATTTGGAAAAAAGTGATTAAGAATTGAACCGTAAATAAAAGAATATTAATGTTGATAGTGACAATACAATAAAACAACGAATATTAAAAACGTGGCATAAACCAAAAAAGATTTGAAACCAGAATTCCTCACTTATTTTTATTTTAAATGAATTGATAATTTTAATTCGACCACACACACGCACACCCACACACTCATACAAGCACCTCCATTCTCCTCGGTGGAGTGGTAGCGATTGGTGATGACATCGGCTGCCACCAGGAGACCAGCGCCTGCCAGACACACGACCACACCGGCGTAACTGCCCCACAAGTAGGTGGCCTTGAGAAAACGACGGGAGAGCAGGATGATGGTCGGAATGGCCAGACAGTCGAGAAGCTGTCGGTGGGTGGTGGGTGGAGAGGATGGTGTAGGGGGTGGAGAAAGGTGGTGGTGCCAGTAAGTGGAGGAAGGGTGGTTCAAGAGAGAGTAAAAGTGAAAGAGATGGTGGAAAGGGTGGAAGAAAAGATGCTGGTGAAATGTTTTAGGCTGGAATTAAATGACAAAACTGGGCCAATTAAGTTTTCTTAGTGGTTTTGAGTTATTTGAAGTATTCACAACAAAAAGATTTGCAAAAAAATAAAAGACTCTCAGAAATCGGTTTTAGAATTATTTTGAGATATAATTTCAAGTGTTTACAATTTTTCACACCCACACCCACACCCACACACACACACACACACACACACACACACACACACACACACACACACACACACACACACACACACACACACACACACACACACACACACACACACACAAACAGACACACACACACACAAACATACACACACACCTGCACACTGGTTACGGACGTGAGCTGGTAAGCCTTGACGATCATGAAGTTAGCCTCGACTTCAAGCACTCCGATCAAAAGGTACCACCACCATCTCACCCTCAACACCTTCCACACGCCCCTCCATCCAACTTTGAGAAAGTTCCAAGGGATGTACAGCAAAGCGAGGAGGATGTAGTTGGAGGAAGACTGCCCTGTGCGAGTATTGGGAAATTGAATTTTACATACATGCAGTCATTTGTTTATTCGTTTCTGAATTAAATCCTCTTTTCATTCAATCAATCCTCTCACACATTCTGAATATTGTTATCAAAGATTTTTTTAAATATAATCAATTGGTCCTCCATCAATAATTGAAGCATTTCATCTTTGGGACAGACACCATCATCATCATCATCATCATCATCATCACCTGTGGGGATGTAAACTTGGTTTTCCTGCAGAATGCCTGAAGTGAGAGCAGTGCCACAGATGAGCAGAGACAACAGTTGACCTAGTAACACTGCCTTCACAAAGTCTCTGTGGGATTTGGTGGTTTTTTATTAAAATATTCTTATGTCATTTGTTTTAAGTTTGTTAGTTTCTAAACCCCTCAAGCTTCATAAATTATAAATAGGTTAATATATAATGAATTATTTATAAAAAAATGATTTATGCGTGGTTTACTTGGAAAATACGTAGTTTTTCACTTCTATAACTTTTTTTATTACTTTTTTTTTCTTTTTTTCATGATCCATTTTTTATATATTAAACCAATAAGTCAAAATACATTACATTAATATTTTAATTTAAAAAGACAAAAGTATCTCAAGCAAAATGCTAAATTATCTTGAAGTCATTGAAGGTACCAACAGGAGATTTTTGTGTAGAATGAAACTTCAGTTCAAGAAAATTATTTTTAAACTTTAAAAATAATTTTCTTGCTTGTAAAATGATTCATAAAATTTATATAATTCAAATTTACTTAAATGAAAATGAAGATGAATATTATTTATTTTTTTTACATACTTGATACTTTAAAAAATTAACTTTTCAAAATTAATGTATTATAAAACCGTTAAAAATTTTAACAATTTAATTATTTATATTTAGAATCGAATCTGCTTTTGTAATTAAATCACTCACAAATTGAAAGCTGACATATTCGACATGGATCCTGGTATTTATATATGAATGTCTCTTTATTAATTGATTTTTCTTGATAGATTCATAAATAAATTAATTTTTCCAATATTTCCATAAACTCTTTCTTTAAAATATCCATCAGCTGACAACCAGGAAACGAACAGTCCACCCAATTGTAAGTCTAGATTTTTGAACATTTTATCATTTTAATTATATAAAAAAGAATAAAACAAATTGTAATATTACTTAAAGTGCAAAATATAAGATGGAAAGGTAGATCAATTATATAGAATACGAAACCAATATTTAATGATCTCTAGTGAAATCTTTATCCTACTTCAGCAATAGATGTGGTGGTGTATATGAATGATAACACCGGCGTAATGCTGAGTGTGGGTCATGACACAAAAGCAGACGAACTCTTTGAAAAGCTTCTCAGTGAAATAAAGGTTTTTAGATATTTTTCCACTATAGTTATATACTACTACGAAGGTCAAATTGAAATTTTTAATGATTTTAATTGTGATGAAGTTTTTTATGTATGATCCTAAGCTTCAACACATTAACTATTTGAAATGCTTTAAAATACATATTAAATCTAACTATTTATTTTGTCATGCAATAGGCATAATGAATTTAATACCTCTAATATCAAATCATGTAAAGGTTGGAGGAGAGACAGCAAATCTCTATAGGAACACATTTTCTCTCTGGCTTGTCTCTGACTTGCTTGGTATGTGTGTGTGTGTGTGTGTGTGTGTGTGTGTGTGTGTGTGTGTGTGTGTGTGTGTGTGTGTGTGTATGTGTGTGTGTGTGTGTGTGTGTGTGTGTGTGTGTGTGTGTGTGTGTTTGTGTGTGTGTGTGTGTGTGTGTATGTGTGTGTGTGTGTGTGTGTGTGTGTGTGTATGTGTGTATGTATGTGTGTGTGTGTGTGTGTGTGTGTGTGTGTGTGTGTGTGTGTGTGTGTGTGTGTGTGTGTGTGTGTGTGTGTGTGTGTGTGTGTGTGTGCTATTACCCTTCATAATATAATTAATGAGTACATTCATACACACGCAGAGTTACAGCTGAAGCCTTCTCACATACCTTTCAAGCTAGTTTGTTTCTGGGAAGAACTGCTCGATAAGTATGTGCAATGCTCTGAAGAAGACAAGCAAAGAGGTTTGTGTTTGTGTGCGAGTGTCTGTGTGTATGTATGTCTAGCTTTGATTTTCATTTGTGATACTCTAATACTTAAACACATAAAGTGCACCTAGACACATAATCCAGATGAGCCGATGGTCATGTTCCAGCGAAATGTGTACATGAGCAAAGAACAAGAACTAGAGGTTATCTTTTGCTGAGTACACACACACACACACACACACACACACACACACACACACACACACACACACACACACACACACAAACACACACACACACACACACACACACACACAAACACCCACACACAGATACAAGACACCCAGGCACTAAGTTTTCTCTACCATGAAGCACGTACCAGGGTGGTCCAAGGCAGGTACCCCCTGGAGGTTTTTATGATTACTACTACTAATACCACCACTACTACTACTACTACTACTACTACTACTACTACTACTACTACTACTACTACTACTACTACTACTACTACTACTACTACTACTTCTACTACTACTACTACTACTACTACTACTACTACTACTACTACCACCACCACTACCATCACGTATAGTTGGACGTTGCGGAGGAGTGTGCAGTGTTGCAGGCGATGGTGATGGCTGCCACTGGAGACGAAGTCGTTGGATCGGCTGCCTTCTTCCTGTGTGCTATTGACCTTTGATGCAGCTTTACATACGTATTTATGAATTGATGATATTTATAAATCAAACCTTTACCGGTTTAACAACCTCTAAGGTAATTTTGTAGTTATTAATAATGATACTGATGATGATATTGAAGCTGATTGCGACGCGGATGTTGATAGTGCTGATGATGATGATGCTCCTTCAATCTGCAGAGAGAACTTGAAACATATGATGGCAGCGAAGTACTGCAAACGAAATCTGTTGTGGAGGAAGAGTCAAAACCCTGAGCACAGACTTGCCGCTCTGTACCAGGCCAAGTCTCAGGGTTCGCTAGCGTCTCCTTCCCTCTCCGACCTCTACCTCAGCTACCTCAAACACTGCCATAAGCTACCCTCTTACGGGTTGGTGGATTCACATGTGTGTTGTCTGGTAAACTGTCGTTCGCCCTATTAATTAATGGAGAACGTGGTTTTCAGCTTTCATTACACAAAAACACATTGACTGCTCTATAAAATAACACTGTTATACTTATCATCCTGAAAGATCACAAACATTTACACCACACAATGAACCACATAAAGTTTAGTACTACATAATTAACCATATAAAATTCACACAATATAACAATCAGTACACATAACAAACCACATAACCCTCTTGACCACTCAGAGGAGCTTTCTTACGCGCACAGATCGAGTGTCCAGTGAAGAGATTCGATGAGCCAGTGCTTGTGTGCATCTCTCTCAACAATCTTTCGGTCTTCTCCCATCTCGACCAGGTTTGAGCGGAGGTTAACCTGTTGCCTCCGATGAACCATGCATCCAATCATCATTTTTGCAGTGTCTCGTCGTATCGATCCCGTTCGAACGTCTTTCGTGGCAGTACGCAGAGAGCAGCAACCGCCAAGACTCGAACACCCTTCCTTGCCTCTTCGTGATGTTCCCGCAGTTGGATGAAGGAGGCGTCGAGGTGAACAAGCTGCTGCAAGTGTTTTCGAAATCGGTCAGTGCTTTTGGCGTGTTTGAGGCTGTCATGGTGGTTTTTTTATGATATCAGTATTGACTCCGATGGTTTTTTAGAATTTTGAATTACATGCTGTACCGAATCATAACGTAAATCTTTTTTAAACATAATGCGTGTAGCTATTGCGAAGTAAAAGAAAAATTAATATTTACACAATTAACCTATCAATAATAATCATCATAATCATCATCATCCTCGTCATCGTCATCATCTTTCCTTCCAACAGGCCATTCTTGCCGACAACCTTCTAGAGACGCTCATCTCCATCAAAAAGTCTCAAGCGAACACAGGTTCGTCTCATGATTTGTTTGGGAAATCATTGATGCTATATTCAACACTAAAAATGTTGATTTAATCAAAAAATGATAAATACAATGATCTTCATCATAACTATGATCACGATCAAAAACATTATCATCATCATCATAACCATCACCATCATCATAACCATCATCATCATCACAACCATCATCATCATCATAACCATCACAGCATCTCCCCAAGACCTGCAAATCTTCGTAGACTCTAAGAGAGTGGCATTGGCTGTCTTTGATGAAAGTGGTCAGTTTTTCTGTGTGTGTGTGTGTGTATGTGTGTGTGTGTGTGTGTGTGTGTATGTTTCTGTGTGCGTGTTTAGAGCTTATTATAAATACTTCTTTGGCAGGCAAGAAGTTGAGAAGTTCCATCAGGGCTCCCAAAGACAAGCACAACCCAGCGCATAATGTCTAGCGCTACTACTACTACTACTAATAATAATGATAATACTACTTCTACTACTACTACTTCTACTACTACTCCTACTACTACTACTACAACTACTACTACTACCACTACTACTACTACTCCTACTACTACTACAACTACTACTACTACTACTACTACTACAACTACTACCACTACTACTACTACTCCTACTACTACTACTACAACTACTACTACTACTACTACTACTACTACTACTACTACTACTAATAATAATAATACTACTACTACTACTCCTACTACTACTACTTCTACTACTACTCCTACTACTACTACAACTACTACTACTACCACTACTACTACTACTACTACTACTACTACCACTACTACTACTACTACTACTACTACTACTACTACTACTACTACTACTACTACTACTACTAATAATAATAATAATAATACTACTACTACTACTTCTACTACTACTCCTACTACTACTACAACTACTACTACTACCACTACTACTACTACTACTACTACTACTACCACTACTACTACTACTACCACTACTACTACTACTACTACTACTACTACTACTACTACTACTACTACTACTACTACTACTACTACTACTACTAAAAATAATAATAATAATACTGCTGTTTCTTAAACTACTAATACTTTGACGTCTAGCATTACTGCTCCAATTGATACTTTCACTATTTGTACTTACAGTAATTACATTAGTATATATTTGTTACCTTCCTATTGCCTTTTTTCATTTAGAAAAACCTCTTCTAAGTTACGTTGAATAGTTAAATTTTTGTATATAACCATCTCAAATGAGATGAAAGTATATCTTAAATGATATAGATTCCCTTATACATTTTTGTTTAACGTAAATAATAATAATAATAAAAATTTCAATTATGTTTTTTTTTAAATTAGTGAATGATTTACCTCAAGTCCAAAAAGTACAACAGGTAAATACATTTTACAAAAAAGCCAATGTCACAATTACAAATCAATTTTTAAATAATTTTTTTCCCATTTTCTCTTCCATCCTCAGTGACATTTATTTATCAATGCATGAACTTTTTCTCACGCCACTCCAGCTTCCCTCACCCTCTTTATCACATGCATCTTGTGGTTCGATGCGGTTAATGAGTACACACAGTCATCCCAGTATACTGTGGGATGTATGTATGTGTGTGTGTCTCTGGGTGTGTGTGTGTGTGTGTGTGTGTGTCTAAACCTGGAAACAAAATAATAGACTGCATTTAAAAAGTAATAATAAAAAATAAATATATATATAATGGAAAATGAAATTATTAGCAATAACCTGAAACTTTGTTGAATGGCTGTTGCTTCAAGAGAGGGTCAGAGTTTTGCAGAATCACTGCATCTCGGAGCAGCTTGAAGAAGTGACTTGCTGCCTCTTCATCATTGCTCAGCTCTCCTGTTGACTGTGGTGACATTTGTGGACTTATCATTATTTTGAGAGACATTGAGGAAATATATATTTTTTTAATTGTGAATTTTAAAGAATTTAGAAAAAAATAAAAATAAAATATCTGAATATATTAAATATACTCAATTAGAATTGAAAGCTTATAATTATAATAAAAATGAAATTTAACTAATATTTTAGCAATTCAAAGGAACAATTATTTTCTTTACTTACATTGGTGATAACTCCATCCTCAGAAATAATCATTGTACCAAGAATATCAGCATTGTTCGATTCCATCATATTAATTTTGCTGAAGGCAAAAAAAAAATTCAGTTAGGAAAAGTGTAAGAAGAACTTTAAATTTTAACACGGATCACTTGATATTTTAAAAAGTTAATTGGAGTTTTAAAAATATATAAACAGTAAATTTTAATGAAAAACTTTAATTAACTTCAATTTAAACAAAATCATACTCAATAAAATATTTTAACACTATCTGATGACCAAAATCAGATTCACAAACCAAAGAGAATAAATATAGGCTCTTTTGACCATGGGCAGTGATCCTGGGGGATCCTTGGGTCCAGATACCCTCACTTTTTCAATAAAAAACTTTTAAACTCTTGTTCTGATACAAGCATAATCGTCAACCAGAGCATAAAATAAAATTTTTATATAGCAATAATTGTGAGTATGTGTAGTTATAGTGATAGCTGTCTAAAACAAAACTATTCTTTGCTTAGTCAAATATTCTTATTAAAACAGAGTTTAAACCATGTTTTTTAAATGGGAGGAGAAAGGACCCGGACCCCAGGACCCCCCTGGGTCGTCCAAGCTGGGTAGGTCCTTCCCAAGATTTGCAGCAGATCGCCGTTCCTGCTTTTGACGTCAGAAATAATCTCTCACGTCAATGTATACACCACTTGATGCAAAAAGTGTTTCAGACAAATATTTTTTAAAATTGCAATCAATACAATACAAGAAAGAATATTTCAATATATACAAGACTTTTTATTATATGCGAATTTAAGAATTTATAATTTATTAAATTTTATTGGGCAAAATAGAGTAATAATGACGTTTACTCATGATGATTATAACTTCATTTTGAAAAGAAAAAATAAAATAAAATTTTCAATCTTACTAGAATCTTACTAGCACACAATTGGAGTGCAATTGTATTAGATTCTGGCAAACAAAAGTATCTTGAAATTTTTTTTATCTAGCAGTGGTACTGCACTCACAAAAGTCTATCGAAAAATCTATTTTTATGAGATAATAAAACTATTTCTTTGAACTTTCCTTTCATTTACAAAAAAATCAAACTTTTTCTCCTAAAAACGATCAAAAGCTTTCCATGATTGTAACCAGATCCTTCTTTCGCCAAAGCAAGAAAACTCACAATGTTTACCACGCTTTGTTTTTAAAAGCTTTCATTTTTTGTAAGAAAATGGTCTCATTCTTAGGAAATCATTCGTCACGGTTATTATATTCCCATTAGCCTCCCATCAAGAAATTTATTTCTAGAATTCTGCAACAAAATTAGTTTTTTTTCTTAGGTTTCTTACCGTATCACGAGAATCGTGGAAGTAAATAGTGTGAGTACAATTTTTATTTGTGTGATTAAGTGGAAGTATTCTGCTTGCGGTTTTAATGATTTACGAGTTCGAACGAAAAGTTTATGATTAGATTATTTCAAGATTACACAAATCCTCTCATCACTTGACGTCAATAATACACACTACTGTTCACCAGAATAATTTCTTAATTATAACCCTAATTATTTATAAATTCATTAATTTCTTGTGATTTTAATCTTATCTATGAAATATTCCCTTATAAAACCGTCCCATTCAATTATATCATTAGCCTAGATCCATTAGAAGCAATTTGCTTCGTAATGATCAGACGCCCTTTATTAATTTTGCTTCCCTTCGATTATTGCACCTTTCATTCTTTTGCAATTATTCTGAAAATTGCTTTTGTATTTTTGTGGATGTGTGCTCGAATGTCTGTTTGCATACGTTTGTTTTGACGCCTGTCTGCGTCAGAGTATGCGTATATAAGCTGTGGAAGTGGATTGAATAAAGTATCGATGAAGCATATTTGTGAGAATAGCACTGCAATTCAGTTTATAGATATAAAGTGCAGTTCAAATAAAAATTTAAAGTGTTTTATATTGCAATTTTGAACTGTTTAATTGTTGGAAAGACTCATTAAATTGTAAATAACTCTTTCAGACAGACATTTAAACTGCTTTTGGTTTTAAGTTTCAGGGAGTTATTTATCGTTTTGAGAACTCAATGGGCTTATAAAAAAACAGTAAATGCATATATTTATTCAAAAACAAATGAGCTAAACTTAAAAATACCACAAAGATACATTTTAAATTAAAAATTAAAGTTTAAATTAATCAATTAAGTTCCAAAAAACTTAATCTAGATAATCTCAAACAGCTTTTTTTTCTTCAAACTCTTTTACAGCTGTTTCAAAGTAAACAATGTATACCATTAAGTTTTTGTTCTAGAACTCTATCTGGAAAAAGCCATTATAATTCTGTCATAAAGTTGAAGGATTTCTGTAGTTCAAGGACTTATCCTTGGGGATTCACAAGACTCACAAGAGGAAGAAACTCAAAAAATAAGAAAAAATTTAACGAGCCTGCAATCAATAAAATGTCGTTTAAGAATGCAATTACCGCGATGATGGTGCTAATGCTGATGATGATACTCATCACAGGTTCGTTTGCAGTTTATTACAACTATTTTTTAAATATCTCATTAAAGTTTTTTTTAGTTATTTGAAAACACACATGCAGGCATACATTTCAATCAGTAGTCTTTTTTCTTTTTGCGTGTTGCTTATTATTGGAAAAGGTTTATGCAAAACACATGCATTTAAACGAAATTATTTTCCTTAGAAAAAATCTTTTCACTAGTGAAAACCATTATGTGCAGAAGCGAAAACCGAAAAAGTAGAAGTGCTGGAGTGTCCAGAGAAGTCGCTTCCTCAAGTATTGACTCTCAAATTGTCGATTATCGAGTTAAAGCTGAAAATCGATGATCGGAAAGTGGCTGTAACAGAGATAGGAGATCGTGGCAGAGTTGTGGAGTGGAAAGGAAAAAAAAACGAAGTGAGTGTTGTGAACATTTTATTTGTAAAATAATTATTTGTAAAATAAATTCTCTTCTAAAACGTAACAAGGAAGTTTCTGCGTCTAATCTAGCGTTTCAGCAAGAATTTTCAATACATATCTATCGTTTCCACATGGTCTTATTCCAGGAAACACGCCATAAACATCGAAACCTTATTTTTACTTCTTTCATCATACATCAATCATCGAAATCCCGGATACAAAAAGTCATAGTATTCTAGCTTTTTAATTTTAGTTCTCGAATCTTAATATTTCAGATAATTAATCCCAGCACTTTGGAAGACAAATAAAATTATTTATCTTCATTCCGTTTGGTATATGTGTGTATGTGCATTTGCAAGTATATGTTTGCGTGTATGTGTAATTGTATGCGTTGGTGAGTATGTGCCTCCTACTCACTGTACAGTTGTTCGGCTTGTACAGTGACAAGGAAACTGACTCATCGTTCAGCGTGGCAGCATCTCCCAGAGTCACCATGGTGATTAACTAGCTGCACGGATGAATCATTCTTTTATTGATGCAATTTAGTTTTTATAATGTCCCTATAATGCTCCTACCATCCTTTAAACCTTTATAGAACTCATACTCTCCATTTCAGTATGGAAGTTTCACACACAACGGAAGCTTCTTTTCCATCAGGCCCCTCCCTCGTCACTACAGGCCACTCCACCGATCACTCCACCACTCTCCAACGAGTCTTCTCAAAAAAATTTCAATTTGTGGGTCAACTCACCTCCTAGAAAGACATCCACCCACCAAGCCATACCCTTCTCCTTCTCTCTCTCAAACTTTCTCGACTCTCTACAATGACGTTGTGGTCGACAGACTCGGGCTCACTAAAGGTGACTCTTCAAATTATTTTTTCAACCAGTGCCTAATTGCTCATGACTCTCCTCTTTTTTATATCATAAATGTTTCAAAGTCGGTTATTTAAAAAACTTTGACATAACTATACAGCTAATGAAACCTTTACTGTCATCCAAGCCCCATATTTTTTACTTTCCGTTCTACTTTCCTATCTGTCCCTCTATACTACTCTGATTAACATTCTTTCCACTTTTTTACCTCACTCCACTCTCACCTGTGCCCTTTCTTTCCCAACCCACTACCCTCTCTTTCCACCGCAGGAGGCAGAAGAGAACAGGGCTCAAGCAACCACCACTTCATAATGTCAGAACACCAGTTCCAACTCCTCAAGAAGACACACAATGCCACCACACCCCAGCAACTCATTATTGAACTCTACGTCGTCATCGACTACTCCGTCTACAAACAGTTGGTTTGGCTTTTTATAAGATAATGCAGTTTTCCGATTAGAATAAATAAATCATTATTTTCAAAATTTTGTATATTGAGTTTGAGGGTTTTGATCTCAGTTTTTTGAACTTCCTTATCGACATGATTGCTTTATGTGTTATTGTAGAAATTTCCCAGACTTTTTAAGCGCCTACAAACACACACAAATCATTAGAGATCTCTTGATCACGGCATGAATGCCGAAGAACACTTGTAGAAAACTTTAAGCATGCTTCGTAAACCTCTTACAATATCTCATGAATTGATTTCTTTTCAGCTGGTTGGAACTTCACCGCACCAGTGAAAAAGCCATCACAGACCTTAGGTACTACTACGCACACATCGTCAATGGAGTTAGTCTTCAGTCTTTTAAGCATTACATCTTTTATTCCATGATATATATATCAATCAAATACGATTTTCCAGTTCATACAATCCGGTGTTTAATACAATTCAATGAAGTGAAGAAAGATAAATAAACAGAATTTATGATTGAATGTCACGATTAGTTTTTATAAGTTCAATATTTCCCGGTAGACTTTGCTTCTCCTTCAAGTCTTTCCTTCTCCCACTTCAATACAGATGAGCAAGCGTTACGGAGCAATGGACATCCCAGGCATTCAGTTGTCAGTCTCAGTAGCAGGCTTCTACATTGCAAAGGTCTTTCTTTCACCTACTTTGTCCAATCTATAAACCTCATAAATTCTGGAAAAACATGCATACATCTGAATATCTATCTTTAGTTTTTAATCTTCATTCACTAACCAACAGACTCGCAATGATGCCTTCTTCACTGAAAACGTCGTGGTGACCATCGACTCGACCACCATCGACGTTTACAAGGCGTTGGACCACTTCTTCGAGTGGGTGCGGGAGAAAGTGATCGAAGAGTCACCGAGCCTGCCTCGCTTCGATGCGGCCATGCTCTTCACCAGGTGGGATGCTTCAGTTACAGTCTCCTGTTTGTCTCAGCATCATTAAAAACCTTCAAGCATCAAGAAGTCTCTTGATTTACTTTGAAAAAATTTATATTAAAATCTCGAAAAATAGTTTATTATACAAATTATCTTTAACTAAATAACTTTTATAAACCAATAAATTAGTTTAACAATTATATAATTAATAAATAAATTAACTAATAATAAAACTATTTCCAACCCGATTCAGGTATATCCTAGGCGTGAAGAACAACGAAACAAACGAAGTGCGCACGATCAGTGGCTTGGCGGACATTGGCGCTCTCTGTCAGGTGAACTCTGTGTCGATCATCAAGGACTTTGGAGTGCATGGAACAATGGATACTGCTACACACGAACTCGCTCACAAGTACTTGCATTTGTTTTGAATTTTTTTTAATAAACTAAATAGTTATTTTATGTTTTTTAAGATGAATTTTATAAATTTAATTTTATTGAAGCTGGCTCGAAATACATTTTAATTTGCCTACACCGCCTCACAGCCTTGGCGCAAACCATGACGGCTTCGGGAACGAATGCTCTTCTTCCAAGCAGTACATCATGTCACTCGCCCCCAACAAAGTACCCGACTACATCTACAACAACACGCACGCATTCTCCAAATGCTCTAAATCCGACTTCGAAAAGTATATCGCCAAGCTGAACAGGTTAGTGACTAATTTTAGTTTTTAACTTTATAATTAATTTATTTATTTAAAAAACATATTTTAAACTATTTTAAACTTCAAATAGTTTTCCAAAATACATAGGTTTTTGAAGGTCATTTTAAAATAATATTTTCTAGTTAATTCATTTCAATTCACCTACGCCCGATCACAGAACGAATCGTAACTGCATGTTGGATGGATGGGAAAGTGTGGAAAAGGCAAATGTAAGCTCCATGCTGGAACACTATCCAGGCAGAAATTACTCACTGGACCAGCAGTGCAGACTCATCTTTGGAAGAGAATCTTTCTTCTGTGGAGTGAGAACTTTTAATTTTTGAGAAATAAATTGTACAAATTGGTCTTAAAGCTTGTTTGCCCTTACGCCACGATAATAATTATCGTCGTTATAAATTATTATCTTAACTATATTGGACTGTTTACCAGATATATTAATATTTATTTATTATTTTTTCTCGCTCAAATTTTTCAAAACACATAAAACCAGGGAGGCGGTAGTCTGATCAAGGATCTGTGCAAAGAGATGTTTTGTTACCGACCAAACTCCAGGAGCTGCAAAACAGACGTTCAATTGAAGGCGGCAGATGGCACTCCATGCGACAACAAGGCCTGGTGCCAGGGAGGCCACTGCACTGCATCTGATAAGGCCCCTGAGTTTGATAGTGAGTGCTGGAGAGGTTTAGTGAGAGATGGATGCTACTAAGAAATGAAAGATGGATTATATGGGATTTTCAGAGAAATGGTAAAATGGATTCAAAATATTTTAGTAATTCATAAGTAATTAATGAGAATTTACAATGATTGGTCAGATTCGTGCCCTTTTGGAGACTTCAGAGACAAAATTCCCATTCTACAATTGGGCCACATCACTTGCAAGCACTTGTCGCAAAAAGATCCCACCCTTTGCTACAACGAGTTCTACCAGGAACTCTGCTGCGAAACTTGTGCTAAATTGCACACGAAAATAGAAGGTTTGCCCTATTTCGAATAAATCGGCCTAAATATTAATTGATTCTTTTAGGTTAATTTTTATCCTAGTTTAAAACACATAATCTTCTAAGGCACCAACATCAAAGCCGATTAATCTTCCATTTTTAATGCACTAACACAGGATGCGAGTACGGAGACCGCAACCTCACAAAGTGTCCTTCGATCCAGCCTATCAGATGCTACAGCGAAGGCACTAGAGAAGAGTGTTGCCACTCTTGCGAACTCAAAAAACCAAAAAACGCAACTGTAGATTGCATGTTAGTTGCGAATTTTAAAAAAAATGTCTTTCTACATAATCCTTCTTTTTATGGTTGATGCCATAAAGATAAGTCTTTGAGATGAACTCGATAAAAATCTCAAAGTCTGTTAAAAATCTCTGACACAGCTACGGCGATCGAGCGGAATGGTGTAAGAACACTACAGTCTTCAACCGACTGAACTGCTACACACCCCAAGACAGCCATGTTTGCTGTGAAACTTGCCAAAAGTTCCAGAAGGGACCCGAAGGTGCCATTTTTTTCATCATTAAAAAGTTACTTTTTTAAATAAATAATTTTATTTTTAGAATCTTTAACTTATAAATATGGCTTTAACGTTAAAATCCCCATAAAGGTTGTGAGTATGGTGACAGGGGAACCGGGTGTCACAAGGAAAACTGTGACAACTCGAACTACTGGCTTTACTGCTGCGAGACTTGTGCTTCCTCCATCGATCCCGAAGAGTTCAACCGCTTGTTTGCTTCACAGCTGTCAACTCCCGTCCCTAACCACTCACTCACCACTTCATCTAATGCTCAGAAGGTTGGTTTTCTAAAAAACGAGTTTAAACTTCAAAAGACATATCTAAACAAATCTGTTTCGAATTATTATTTTTAATCACTATCTTTTCACTATTTATCGTCTAAGGATATTTCAAATATATCGCTAAACCCAAAATCAGGGAAATGAGGCACAGTGCACAAAAGACGAGGCAGCCTGGTGTTCTACCCTGAAAGCTTCGCAATGCTACAACGCCCACCAGACGTGCTGCAAAAAGTGCCAGAAGTTCTACAAGACAAACAAGAGAGGTTGCTATGAGATTTGACACTTTTAAAAATATAATTTAATTTTTTATGTGTTTGATAGAGGAATAAGAAATATCATTATTCGGTTATACGACTGATCAAAAGGTTGTGAGTATGGTGACAAGTCATACGAATGCGATGTTGACAACTGTGTGGGTGAGAGCTACATAGACACATGCTGTGAAACATGCTCTTCTGTCTACAGCCCTAAACCCATCACCACTCTCACCACTCTTCCTTCCACCAAAGCATCAACAACACCAGCCACTAAACCTCCTATCTTGAGGGCTGTAACCAGAACAACTGTAAGCCATTTAAAAATTACAAGTCTTACGGCGTCTAAAACTGGATCTGAGCCTTTTTCATCAAAAGATCTCAGCTCAACTCCAACAACCACCCTCAATGCCACAATAGACATCCCAGCATTCGTCTATCCAGTGGAGTGTCCTAAGGGAGACAGATCTGACTGGTGTGTAAATGTCAAGGCATCTCAGTGCTATACGTCCCAAGAAACTTGTTGTCACTCATGCTCTCGCTTCTACAACCCCTCCATCGAAGGTTAGCAGTTCTGTGCTTTGAAACAACACTCTTCCTGCACATATAATTTCTAAAACTTTTAAGATTTAAAGAATCTTTTAATTAATCGAAAATCATCTGTTTTATGACGCATGAAACGCGCACGTGGTCAACAAACAGGTTGTGAGTACGGAGACAAAGCTTCCTGGTGCGAGAGTCATGTGGCGAAACATGCCAGAGACTGCAGTCGAAGCTCTTCCTCTGTCGCCTCTAACTGCTGCCACTCCTGTGCCCATGCCAAGCAAGGTATCTTAATTATGGAACGTTCGGCTGCATGCCTGGTGAAAGCATAGTTGGTTTTCAATTCGGATAGTTAAGGCTTGTGCTGAGATGTCATATAGCCTATATGATATAGGTCTTGAAACGTGTGGCGCAATGCCACTGGCGCATGGAGCAACTTGAGCCTCGTAAACAAAATTCGCGATTTCTTTCCTGTGAACCGGTGGTAATGGAAAACGTTTTGTGAATAAATATTAAAGTTTTGCATTTATTAAAATGTACAACAGCGACTGAGGAAATGCACGAGCATCGCGACGACAGGGGAGTGGAGTGGCTGTGCAAGGCAGGCGACCAAGCCTCGTACTGTGCCACACTCACTGAAGCCTACTCGTGCTACTCCTACCAACACATCTGTTGTGAAGCCTGTACCCGCTTTCTCGATCACTCTATTCCAGGTGGGCTTTTTTTGAAAAGTTGTTTAAAATCCTGTGTTCATAAAAGATTTAAGCACATTTTTAGATCTAAATGGTATAGTGATTTAAAATATCTCAAATATTTATTTGGTTTGGTTTAAAAAGCATTTCAATGGTTTCAGATTGCCCATTCGGAGACCGAGTGAGCTGGTGTGCGCGCTACAGAGGCGATGAAAAATCGTGTAGGAGAAGGGATATTGGCAGCCAATGCTGCAAAACTTGCGCTACCTTCGTCTACAATGGAAAAAGTTTGACTGTTTGAAATAACAATTATTGATAAACTTAAATAAATAACTTTCTAACTGTTGTGAATATTAACTAGTTTAAACTGTTATTTATACTAAATAAATCATCGTTTATCATTTTCCAAGTTCCCATGAGTGGTCTGTGCAAGGACCAGGCTTCGTGGTGCAGTCGAATTAAGCCCAGTCAGTGCTACCATAAATCCGCAGAAAAAACCTGCTGTTCATCCTGTCACCAATTCGCTGACGGAAACGAAGGAGGTGGTAATGGAAAGGGGGTTTTGTGCAATAGTCATAAATATTCATGATTCAGCGTAGAATTTATTTGTTCTAATTGATAAAATTTGTAAGCAACTATAACTTTGTATATTTTTTGCAATATTTCAATGAATAAAAGTAATAACTTTTGATTTTAAACAATTGAATCCATTCCAGAATGTCGATACGGAGACAAGGTGAGTTGGTGCGAGCCACAATTTTGCAGAACCAATCCCAAAGAGTGCTGTAGGACATGTGCCCAGCATGAGAGAGGTGTATAAATGTATGTATAAAAACGTAGTTAAATATTATAGTCATTAATTTAAAGAATAGTGCTAGTGATGGAAAGGGTGATAAACTAGACGATAAATAGTAGAAACACCCTATGAATTTGTATTATTTCTTTAAAATAATTACATTACTTCATGATCTGACTACGTTCACTCTGACTATCCTGCAAAAGTGTTGGTTATTTGATAAAAGTAACGTAAAATGAAACCCATAAAACATCAATGTTTATGCTAAATGTTGTCACTTCATCGATCATAAATGTTGTTATATTGACCACTGATTTTATATTTATATTTTGAATACATCATTGCAAGCATGTATATATTATATATATATATGATTGCAAGAATGAAAAATTTTGTAAATTTTAAATCCACTTTTAAGTGTTTTACTTTTAACATTTTAGAGCCTGTAATCTTATTACGAGATTAAAAAACAAATAAAAGGACAAAATTCAGTGAAAATAAATCTTCAGAGGTTTTTTTCTTTTCCACATTCAAAATGTTACGAGTTACCGTTTTGACTTCAAACTTTTATAAAAATGACGTATTTTTGGATCCATTAAAAAAATGCTCATTTAACATTTACAAAAAGGTTAAATATTTTTTCCTATTTAAATGATTTAAAAATATTTAATCATTATAATTCGTTATTTAAAGGACTAACAAATTATTTGAATTTAATTTTAGCTCTTGTTCTGCCAGCCATGTTTATGCAAGAAAGCTTCCTCATCCACAAGCAATTTAAATGAATCAAAACTTCAATTATTTGAACCTCTCAAGTACTCTAGTATTCAGCCAAATCAACACATTTTGCTCCAAAAATATAACAAAAACTTCAAAGCATTCAATGGTTTCGACTCAGTTCATAGTGGAAAAGAAAAACACAAGATTTTTGCATCATTTAAGTGCAAAAGCGACAAAAATAAAATTATCTTGATTGAAGATTTTTTGTTTATGCAACATATTCCTAATTCAACAAAACACCAGTTCACAATAAAACTTCTAGATGACTTTACTCACTTTTCTCTTACTGAACATGAAGCTAACAAATGTCAAATGGAAACTTCCAAAATCAGTTGTGAGGGTTCTAAAAATGACAAGGAGCAAAGTGATAAAAAAACTGGAGACGAACAAAAACCCAGTTTGGAAACCCTTTTGAAAATACAAGAACATCTCAATGAAAATGTAATTTTCTCTTTTTTTGCATTTTAATAATTCGTTTTTTTATATATATAATTTATTACTAAACTATACTATTTAATCCTTGAACACCTAAATAAATATGAAACTCAATTCCAGATGCCTGGCTTACTATCCGAGAAGCACGACTACAGCATCTACCACAGGGACATCGAATTCGTGAACAACTGGTCCAGTGAGCAATCCTACAATACAATGTATGCCAATGAAGCATTGTGTCCACATTCTAGTTTAGATGGGTGTTTGGTTTTTTTATTATAAAGTTTAACTGTATTTTTATAATATAATTTTTTATATAATTTAGATTTTAAAAATGGCCAAGTTACTATTCAACCTGACACTCCACCTTCCAACCCTCCTTGCACCCTCATGCAGAGGCCACATGCAGTACCGACTCGAGATGACCAAACTCAAGTTGTACCTGCACGTTCGCATGACCTCAATCAAGTTGACCTTGTTGCGCACCTCCGTTGACCAATCAGATGCTTGCGTCAAGGTCAGGTGGCGCATCTCGGGAATTCCCCACTCGACCACCATCAGGCAACTCTTTGAGGGGAATTCCAAACAGGAAATGCAAGAGGAGTAAGTGATGATGATAATGATGTTGGTAGTGTAGTAGTAGTAATAGTTTGATGCAATGGGTTAACTTTTATTTGTGTTGATGAGATGGAGATTTTGCAAATTGAGATCTTCATGTTGAAATTAGTGAAAAAATTTATATTAATATTAAACTATTTTTTTATAATTATTATTTTTCCTTTTATCATCTCAATCATTACTCAAACAATTTTTCACTAACGGAACAGCTGGTTGGACGGCTTTTCGACCTTCTACGTCACAGCAGACGCCTTCATTTGGAAACACGTGATGGACAAGGTTCTTTTTACCATGTGACGCGTGTCACTGTAATGGCGTTTGAGCACTATGGCTGCGAGACATAATTTTTTAATTATTAGATTTCATTAATCAATTTAATTCAGGGATAAAATAATATGCCGCTAAATTAAAGTGAATAATAGAATCTATTATTTAATCAAATAAAAAAGAAGTGAATAGAGGCATCAAATATTCTTTCATTCCAGATTAGTCCTGAAGAAAGTCCAGCTAAAGAGGGCTTGATGGAGAAGATTGCCAGAGGCATGTCATTGTCCAGCTGATTATGAAGATGGTGATGATGATAATGATACCAGAGTAACAAACCAGTGCATACTGCAATACCGCATTTTCCCGTAGTGTCATCTCAAAATTTGATCCCTTTTCTATCTTTTCGAGTTATTGTTGTGTCATTTTAAATGTAGGTGATATTTATTTAGAGTAATTATTGTTGTTGTTTTTCATAAATTGTTAGACTTCACTCTAAAGATATTCATGATCAAGTTGCACAAATTACACTTTTTGCATGCGTAATTTTTCTTTAAATTCTTACTAAAACTCAACAAAGTTTTTTCTTGAAATAAGGTCAGTGATGCTTTTCCAAACTTTAACCAGGGTTTTTGGATTTAATATTTTTGTAAACAAAATTTACTATTCTTATTCAAATACTGTTTAGGAAAGAAACTCACTAGCTGATGAATATTAAACTATCCCAGGAAGTAAATTACTTTTTTCATTTTCCAGGATCTACAGACCTCACATAAGAGGGTTTACGCCGTAAACTTTACGGAAATTAATTTTCCCAAAGTATAACATATTTTAACTATGTGGTTATTTCTATAACAAACCATGCCAACCCCCAGAGAAAGCAACACTGAGTAAGCTTTCTCTAAAATCCAACTTTTAATCCATCATAGACTATGATTCATAGTGGTATGCTCATTTATTTATATTTTAAAACAAATAATTTAGTTTCAAAATTCATGCACATTTATGCGTTTCTAGTCAAAGATGTCATCAAACGAACTGATTTCGAGAAAATTATTTAATTTATAGAATTTTTTTTTAAATAAATTGAAAAAAAATAATTCTATATTTATTAAAAAGTTATTATCTAATCTAAAAACTTATTTTGTATCTATGCTAAAGGGCTTATAAACCGATGTTACAGTGTAACAATCATCACTCTTTGCGTACTCTCCTCGTGACTTTACCTGATTTTTTTATCATTCTATTATATTATTGCTTTTGTAATGATATATTATTTAATTATTTGAAAATCACCTATAAATGTTTGAGCTATGATGTGCTTGAATTTCTTCAACTGAATAATCTTGAGGACAAATTACCTGAGCTCTTATACTAAATAATGTGAATTCAATTTGTTTTTTATTCCTTCATTCATTAACGTTTTTAGGTTTAAATATATTCTTTATCATGGATTCTGAGACACGTGAATATAAATCCTATCCACTAAACTTGAGCAATGATGTTTTGAATTTCTTCAACTGAATTTTTTTGAAGACGATCTTGCTGAGCTTTTTTATATACAAATCAATTAAGCAAAAAAGTTTTTATAATTAAATAAGTCTAATGAATTTTTTTATTATTTGAAACAATATTTTATAACTTCTTATTAAAGCTCTTATAAAAGTATGTCAGGATGGCCGAGCGGTCTAAGGCGCTGCGTTCAGGTCGCAGTCTGGTTCTCCAGGCGTGGGTTCAAATCCCACTTCTGACAATTTTTTGTTTCATGAAAATAGGCCATCATAAATATTTGATGAGAAAAAGCAAACAAGGTTGTAATAAATATCCTATATTGACGTCCTATTTGCAGATATAATACTGATTAAAACTACGTAAACGATAATCTAAAGTTGTAAAGGAGAAAAAAAAGGAATGAATGCAGTCAGACTATTAGTTTTTAATGATGAAGTATTTGAAAATGTATTAACATGGTGAAGCATGCAATATTTTATGATTCAAGACGTTTATTTAAAATTCGTAATAGGCATTGTAGATTAATATTTCAGAGTCAAAAAATATTCTTCAGAGCGATAATGTTTGATTTGCAAACGATTGGAAAATGTTTTAACCATTTTATTTTTATACAAAGCCTTCTGTTTTCTTAATATAAAATTTATTTAAAAAAATAATTTCAGTCATAATTAATAAAAAACTTCATTTATTTATTTCATATAAATTTATGTATTCAGTACATCGCTAAAAATAATTAAAATCTCATCTAAACTCTCAGTTTTAAAAGATTATTTTAATAACTAGCTGGATAAAATTAGGAAATATTCTCTAAAATATAATTTTCAAAATGTGAAAAAATGATTATCATTTTTATTTCATTTTCAAGTGACTGGTTCAACACTTGAACTTTAAGTAGTTTTAAAATTTAAGCCCTAAAAATTAGGGTCGTTGAAATTTTTTATAGAGTCATCAGATAGAAATAAAACTTAAATTTTTCAAAAGCTATCTGAGCATGTCTACTGATAATAGCCACACTTCCCAATCAAAAGGAGGTCAGTGTCTTAATGGGATATCATTTATTAATCTGAAGCTTTTAAGTTTAAAACTTTTACCAATTTCATATTTTCAAGTTTGCCATATCATATTTTCAAGATTTCTTGCAAAAGCAGCAAAGTGTCTCAGAAGTTAGATTTTATGAAGTTATTTAAATCATTGATATCTTTAAATAAAAATGTGAAGAATAGTTTCAAGTTAAAATTATATTGAAATTCAAAGTGAGTTCTAGCTAAAGATTATATTAAAATGAATATTAAATAAAAAAAGTAAAATAAATGCTCCTGAAGAATAAGTTAAAACTTCTAAAACCCTTCATATTTTTCTTTCCATCAAGGTGAGACCTGGCGCTTCATTCTCTGCAAGTTCTCCAAGGGGACTGAGTCGCCATGACGACAAGCAGCGCAAGATTGGACATCGGCGCATCAATGAAGATGGCGAGGTCACCTACAAAAAGGTTTGCTCATTATTAGATTTTATCAAAAAAATGTAATCTATTTTATTTAATATTTAATTTTATATATAATATTTATAACATATATCAGTATATTTTTACCAAATGACCTATTCTCAGGAAAACAAATCAAATTTTCTCCGAATGATCTTGATTCCCAGAAAACGACCACAGAGCTCATGTCTGCCATCCAGCTGGGCATCGGACAGAGCATCACCAGCATGAGTGCCAAGCAGAAGAGAGACCTCCTCCTGCACGACTTCTCCATCGTAGAGACGGTCACCTTCCCTAAGTAATGCCCTCCATCACTCTCACTTCTTCCTTTACCTCATTTATTTCTTTCTTTCCATCTATTAATCTTTTCATCCATTTACTCTACATCTTTAATCACTTTTACCGACTTTTTTTCAATAATTCCACCTAATTTAACTTCATAAACATCAACTTACTAACTAACCAATCCAACCAGCCCACCCATCACCCCACATCAAACACCCAGGGACGGCAGTTCGAGCACACCCACGCACGAGTACTCAGACTTCCGTTTCAAGACATACGCCCCCGTGGCTTTCCGATACTTCAGAGAACTCTTTGGCATCCAGCCGGATGACTTTCTGGTGGGTGGAAGAGGGGGTGGGGGTTTAATTGAAAGGCAAAGGGAAAGAGTACTAACTTTTACCATCCACCCATCATTCACCTACTTTCTCTAATAAACACATAATAAAATAAAAAAGTAAATTCTCATAAAAAAAACAAAAAAGTATATTCTCATGCATCCATCCCCAAAATCCATCAATTCATCCATCTCCAAAATCCATCTATCCATTCTTTTCCATCCATGACCACCACCACCACCATGACAGATCTCCATGTGCAACGATCCGCTTAAAGAACTCAGCAATCCAGGTAGGATAATAACAATAAAAATAAGATCAATAATAATAATAATATCAATAATAGTACTAATACCGTTAATTATTATAGTGGCGTTTAGTGCAAGTCGCTAACTACTCGAGCACCCGTGCCCACAGGTGCATCTGGCAGCATCTTCTACATCAGCGAGGATGACGAGTTCATCATCAAGACCGTCTCGAATAAGGAGGCAGATTTCTTGCAAAAGCTCTTGCCTGGGTACTATATGGTGGGTGGGTGGGTGGTTGCTTGTGGGTTGGGGTTGATGGTTGTGGGTTGTTTGTGGGTTGTGGTGGGTTGGGATTGTGGTTGGTGGGTGGGTGGGGTTGGTGGTTGGTGGGTGGGTGAGTTTGGTGGGTTGGGTTGTGGGTGAGTTTGGTGGGTTGGGTAGTGGGTGGGTAAGTGGGTTGGGTGATGTAAGTGGGTTGGGTGAGTTTGGTGGGTTGGGTGAGGTAAGTGGGTTGGAGTTGTGGGTGAATGAGTTGCAAAGATGGATAGGTTACTGGCGAGTATGGTTGGTTGGCAACCTGGTCTATCAGTCAGACATTGGAATATGATCGATGAACCATTACTACCCTGCCAGAACTTGAACCAGAACCCCAGGACTCTTTTGCCGAAGTTCTATGGGCTCTTCTGCTACCAGGTCAACCTCCCAACCATTCACCAAGCCACATAACCATAACCACAACCACCACCATTACACCACTATCAAACTAGAGACCGACCGAAACAGATATTTTTATTCCGGCCGAAACCGAAATTAAGCCGAAATTGAATATCAATTTTCGGTCGAAACCGAAATTAAACCGAAATTGTAATCAGATTTTCGGCCGAAACCGAAGCCGAAACCGAAATGTTTTCCAACTTTTGTTAAAAATGAAAAAATAGTATTTAACGATGCTGTTGCCAGTTTAATAAGTAAATCCAAACAAGCGTATATTTTAAGCCAACAAATAAAAGTTTTTCAACAACAAAAATTTGTTGTTGTTGACAGGCTTTGCTTTGGTCAGACTGACAATTTGTAAAAAACTTCCAAATAGGATTCAACGACATTCTCACAATTTATTTTTGAATTAATTAATCGAAGCCAAATCTTCTCGTTCTGTCGACTTATATATAGTGTTTTACAAAGAATGAATATCTAGAATTCCACATGCTTGTATATTTTATTCGAACAATTAGTCTTATGTCACCAATAAATCAATTAACCACGATATCTAAAAGATATATAATAGAGATGAGAATCGAACCCAAACTTAATAATTCGAGTTCGATTGAAGATATACAGATACAAACTTTTGACAATAAAAATTTGTAAACAAATGTTAAAAAAAATAGAATTTGCTTAAAAAAAGTTTTCTTTAATATCATCATTGAACGTATGCCAATTTACTTAAATTTCAAATACATAATTGTTGTTCCAGATGCTTGTATATGTTATTCGAATAATTAGTCTGATGACACCCATAAATCAATCAACCACGATAACTAATAGATATCTAATAGAGAATCGAACCCGAACTTAATAGTTCGATTGAGAATACAGATATATCAGATAAACTACATAAATAAATAAAAATTTTGGTTTTTTGGTAAATATGAGATCCATTTCGGCCGAAACCGAAATTGAGCCGAAATTACAAAATTATTTTCGGCCGAAACCGAAAAATTGCCGAAACTAAGAAAATTGGCAATTTCGGCGCCGAAACCGAAACCGAACCGAATTTCGGTCGGTCTCTATATCAAACCATAAACACAACCACACCACCACAAACGCCACAGTGTGGCGGCAAAAACATTCGATTCGTCGTGATGAACAACCTCATGCCGATGAGTATTCCAATGCACGAGAAGTACGATTTGAAGGTAGGCGTTCATTTCGCCCTCGATTTTAATCATTAACGGACCTCGATCAAACATAATGAATTTAATTATCTTGGGGTGAAGTCAATCGTTGCTGAATTTAATTGTAGGGGAATTTAATAATAAACGATTAAATTGGGGTTGAATTTGATGTGGCGTGAATGGCCACCAATGGTGACCTGAAGGGCTCCACGTACAAGAGGAGGGCGTCCAGACAAGAGCGGGAAAAGAAGTCACCCACCCTGAAGGTTGGCTTGGTAGTGGGGGTGGTGGGTCGTTGTGATTGTGGTGGTTGGGGTGGTGGTGGTTGTGGTGGTTGGGATTGTGGTTGTGGTTGAGGTGGCTAATGGTGGTAGTTCTGGTGGTGGTTGTAGTTTGTAGTTGTTCGCTGTGTGGTATTTGATTCGACGTTGAGAAAAGTGTATATTCTTTTCTGTAAAGTTACAAATGTTGTAGGCAAAACTATCTTTGATTTAGATTAAGTATTGTTGTCGCTGTAGTCACAAACAAAACCAACGGAGCCGCCAACACCACCACCACCAACTACTGCTACTGCAACAACAGGACCTCGACTTCCGCAGTCTGCATCCG
>OX030960.1:4128954-4131454 GCA_943735955.1 Piscicola geometra
CCCTCCGCACCCTCCCCTCCACACCCTCCCCTCCACACCCTCCCCTCCACACCCTCCCCTCCACACCCTCCCCTCCACACCCTCCCCTCCACACCCTCCCCTCCACACCCTCCCCTCCACACCCTCCCCTCCACACCCTCCCCTCCACACCCTCCCCTTCACACCCTCCCCTCCACACCCTCCCCTCCACACCCTCCTCTCCACACCCTCCCCTCCACACCCTCCCCTCCACACCCTCCTCTCCACACCCTCCCCTTCACACCCTCCCCTTCACACCCTCCCCTCTACACCCTCCCCTCCACACCCTCCTCTCCACACCCTCCCCTCCACATCCTCCCTTCCACACCCTCCTCTCCACACCCTCTTCTCCACACCCTCCCCTCCACACCCTCCCTTCCACACCCTCTCTTCCACACCCTCCCCTCTACACCCTCCCTTCCACACCCTCCCCTCCACACCCTCCCCTCCACACCCTCCTCTCCACACCCTCCCCTCCACACCCTCCCTCCACACCCTCCCTCCACACCCTCTCCTCCACACCCTCCCCTCCACACCCTCCTCTCCACACCCTCTCCTCCACACCCTCCTCTCCACACCCTCCCCTCCACACCCTCCCCTCCACACCCTCCCCTCCACACCCTCTCCTCCACACCCTCCCCTCCACACCCTCCCCTCCACACCCTCCCCTCCACACCCTCCCCTCCACACCCTCCCCTCCACACCCTCCCCTCCACACCCTCCTCTCCACACCCTCCCCTCCACACCCTTCCCTCCACACCCTCCCCTCCACACCCTCCTCTCCACACCCTCCCCTCCATACCCTTCCCTCCACACCCTCCCCTCCACACCCTCCTCTCCACACCCTCCTCTCCACACCCTCCTCTCCACACCCTCCCCTCCACACCCTCCCCTCCACACCCTCCCCTCCACACCCTCCCCTCCACACCCATCTCCTCCACACCCTTCCCTCCACACCCTCACCTCCACACCCTCTTCTCCACACCCTCCCCTCCACACCCTCTCCTCCCCACCCTCCTCTCTACACCCTTCCCTCCACACCATCCTCTCTACACCCTCCCTCCTCACAGTCACGAGGGGCAAATCGATGCACCAGCGCTTGGCTCACTTCTCTACCACGATGGAAGCGATCCACGCCAAGTCAGAACCGTTAGAGATCGACGAGTCGCAAGTGCCGTGAGTGGTGTGGTTGCGTGTGCTTGTGTGTGGTTGTGTGGTTGTGTGTCGTGAGTGGTGTGGTTGTGTGTGGTTGTGTGTGGTTGTGTGTCGTGAGTGGTGTGGTTGTGTGTGGTTGTGTGTCGTGAGTGGTGTGGTTGTGTGTGGTTTTGTGTGGTTGTGTGTGGTTGTGTGTGGTTGTGATGATAGTTGCTGTGTGGTTGTGATGATAGTTGCTGTGTGGTTGTGATGATAGTTGCTGTGTGGTTTTGTGTGGTTGTGATGATAGTTGTGTGTGGTTTTGTGTGGTTGTGATGATAGTTGTGTGTGGTTTTGTGTGGTTGTGATGATAGTTGTGTGTGGTTGTGAGTGGTAGTGTATGGTTGAGTGGTGTGGTTGTGGTTGTAGTGATGATTGGTTGGTGTGTGTGTATGTGGTTGGGTGGTTATGCGGTTGTTGGGTGAGTTGTGTGGTCGGGTGAGGGTTGTGTGTTGTGTGTGGGTGTGAGGTTGTGTGTGTGTGTGGTTATGTGGTTGTTGTGAGTGGTTGTGTGTGGTTGGGTGTGGTTCGGTTTTGTGATTATAGGGTGGTTGTTGGTGTTAAGCGCTTCAGTTGCGGGCCTGGCGCTATACAAAAACGACCATTACTATTATTATTATTATTATTAACGAGAGTGAAAGGTAGGGATGTCTTGTAGTTATTGTGTTTTTCTCCAATCGCTTTCCTAACTCACTCGTCTTTTATCTTCATTTCCCATTCAATTCATTCATAACCATAATCACTCCACCAACCCATCCTCACAACCAAACACCACCATCTCTTCACTACAAACCAACCAACCCACTCCACCTACCTTCCCAACCAACCAACCATACCAACCCACTCCACCTACCCAACCAACCAACCCACTCCACCTACCTTCCCAACCAACCAACCCACTCCACCTACCTTCCCAACCAACCCACTCCACCTACCTTCCCAACCAACCAACCATCCAGCATGGGCGGCATTCCAGCGAGGAACCAGGCGGGCGAACGTCTGCTCCTTTTTATCGGCCTCATCGACATCCTGCAGTCGTACCGCCTCGCCAAGAAGGTCGAACACGCCGTCAAGGCCGTAGTCCACGACGGGGTGAGTGCCTGTCGTTCTCGATGGATTAATTAAATAAAATGATCTCGTTGATGATGCTGCAAGTATTGCCAGTATTTTCATCATTGGCGCCTTTGGTCCTTTCACACCGCATTGGTGATTTGTAAAGTCTTTACGTAACCATCCCACATTTACATCACTACCGTTGGCATCAGTATCATTTCTTCTGCTACAACAA
>OX030960.1:4133954-4185829 GCA_943735955.1 Piscicola geometra
ACGACAACCACTCTCCAAAACCCTCCTCTCCCACCGTAAAGTTCCCTATCAGGACAGATGAAGGGCCAGATAACGCAGACTACAGAGACTGGGATGGGGACGGGGATGGAGACTGGGATGGTGCAACGGGTGCTCTCTCCCTCACTCACCATCGCCTCGAACAGCACGCCGACGCACGCCTCTGAAGGTACCCCCTCCTTCACGGCGTCTAGCCCTAGCTGTTCTAGTGAGTGTGTTTGTGTGTGTTCTTGTGTGTTTTGTGGGTGTGTTTATGTGTGGGGGGTGTTTTTGTTTTTTGTGTGTGTTTATATGTGGGTTGTGGTGTTTTTGTGTGTGTGTGGGTGTTTTTTTGTGGGTGAGCATTATTTCAATTCTTCAGCACCGCACCTTCAATACAACCTAAATCATTCAACCATCCCGTGCCATACTCCGTACCAACCAAGTAGAATTCTAAATCCCCCCCCACCCTTCTCTAGTAACTTCGACACCAGGACACAGCGCATACGAACATGGGGCCGAACTGTCCGAAGACTTCGAGGCTGACGTGGGCGAAGGCTTGGGAAGGCTGTCAAGGGAGGTTACTGCTGTGTTATCGCACCTCTCCTCGCAAATAGAACAAGACCCCTCCGCTTCCCCTCCCACCCTCAACCCTTCCCCCACTCAACCATCCACCCCCATCCAACCAACCACACCCACCCCTTCTGACCTCACGCCCACCGAGGCGACGGTAGGGGCTCAGGGCGCTGTTGATTGCACTAAGCTGTGAATGTACGATCTTGCTTACTTTTACCTGCCTCTCTCATGCGCCATTGTATCTGCATATGCACCACCCCCACTGCGCACTTATCCGCTTGTTCCATCATGCTCACTTCCTTTCTCGCTTCTAGACGCTCGCACCATTTCAGCAACCAGTCGCTCATTAGTTTATTTCAATTATTTTTCAAGCGATTTTTTTCAACTTGAGTTTTGTTTCAAACCGAAACTTTGTCATGCATTCCGCACCTGTCCATTATTTATTCCTTTTCTACTTCGTGTTGTTACCGCTACAGGACAAGCATTCCAACCGCACCTCCATTCACGTTTCGAGCGTTTTTGCTTTATCACCGTCGAAGATGTAAGACTTGCAGGTAGCTTAGATGTACACCTAGCCACCATTGCGTAGTGGACAATAGACATACTAGACAGACACACACATTTACACGCACGCACACCCACACACAAACACACACACACATAAACTCACACAAACAAAAACACCCCATACACATAAACACACACACATAAACACACACACACACGCATAAACACACACACACACAAACACACACCAAATCAGCCTAGTTGAGCGTGCATTGAATATTACTTTATACTGTACTACTTAGTGTGGTTGTTGTTGGTGTTGTTGTTGTATAGTCGCCTGATGCATGTGTTGTAGTTGTTTAGATATTTCTATAGCGTCTTGTGCTGCGTGTTGTAATAGGCTTTCGAGTGGTCCTAAGTCTGCATCGGGTTACGCCACACCTCCCTTTCATCGTATTCTTCCTGTATTCAATTACTGATGATGAGCGATCTTCCATTTCATACAGCTTTTGACAGCTTATATTTCTCTAAATTAGGATTTTCTGCATTGTTTTATTACAAATCTATGAAATATTTAAATTATTTAAATACGCGATTGAATTTGTAAGAATATATACGTTTTAACTGATTTTTTTAAATGTATTTACGCAATATTGTCTATGTTGAATAGAGTATTAAGCTTAAATCAAGGTTTTCAATCAAATCAATCTATCAAATAAATACATTTCTATAGCGCTCTTCAGGTTTTCTTAGCATTTTATCAGCATTCAGGTCCACCTTCATTACCAAGTTTAAACTACTTTTATACAATTAATATTTATTTATGGTTTTAATTTAACAATTTATTTTGCAAAATTCGTCGTGCCGCGGAAAAGGAAACCTTTTGACCTCATCTGCGCTCGCTCCGTGATGATGATGATGATGAATTTAGTTTATATAAACAAATCAAAATGTATGTTTAAAATAATTATTACAACCACTTTTAATAACTTAATATTTAAAAAAATATTTCATTCCAAGTTTTATTTTTACGCACATATTTTATATTTTCCCGCTATTTCAAGCTCCCGCATCAACTGCATTTTAACATGTCTTCTTCTATTATTCTTCTTTTACTTGCATTTTCACTTTATTCGAAATCTTTTTAACCACTCAAATCAATCAAAATTGAAATTATTTTCAAAATACTTTTTTATACATAGTTTGTAAAAGATCAAATTAATTTATTAACTCTTGTTTTTTCACTTGATCATTTTGAGCAATCTCAGAAATTTTGAACATTACAGTGGCATTTTCATAATTTTATACGTTATCATAAAAATAATAATTGGGCACGATTCAACCCGACCATTTGCTCTAACCAAGTTAAACCCATCTTTTCACTACCTAACAAGTATTTTTTTGCATGTTCTCGTCACCAATGTATTTGAAAGCAACTTCTGTCATAAATCAGAACCCATTAACAGACCATCAACTATAGCGCAGTCAGTCACCGCCACAACCTCCATCACCACCTCCTCCTACTAGCTTGCTTGGTGTTGTATTGTAAGGTAGATACTAACATGCTAGTGTATATAGAGACGATGATGTAGTCCCATTCACATCGCTTTTAGCCTCTTCCCGACTCCTTCACCCACCTATTACATACTACCTATCAACTGATTTCTCCTCCCCCTAGCGACTGTCTTTTAAACACGATTGATCGTTTAAGCGTAATAACGTCAAGATGCGTGCTCAATTTGAATAAAGACGCTAGATTAGTTTCTTTCGGAACGAACTGTCTGTTTGTTTGCGAGAATGTGGGAAGAATGCAATATAGAATCTATATTAAAAATGAATGTGATTGAATGCATGCAGCAGAAAGGTGGTCATGAATGCATGCATTAGGGATATACAAAACAGAGAAAGGAATAAGCAGTGTCCCCATTCTCATCAGGCAACAGTATCAAGTATGAAACAACAACAACAACAACAGTAGCAACATAAAGACTCATAAAAACTTTATTTTAAATATTAAAATAATAATATATACATCTATCAGTATCATTCTTTCCGCTGGAATTTCCTGCCATTATTGACTATTCCACCCTAACATACCAGTGGGAAACTTCTTTCCATCTCATCTCACTTCACCAAGACATGCTCCCTCCCGCTAAGACCACCACCGCAACGATCATCAAGGTCCTCAGTGCTCCTTGTTGGCATCGAGGTTGAGCGAGCGAGGGTCGGTGAAGGGCGATGTGAGGATGTAGACGACGGGAGGCAGTAAGACGAGGCAAAAAAGCGGGTATTCTCGCTCGAAGGGAGTGCATTGCAGGAGGCAGGAGACAGCGAAGACGAGGCATGAAGTGTGTATGAGGACTACCGCAATGTTGCGCACTTTTGTGAAAAGTTCTTTCGTTAAGCCCTTTGGTGACTGTGTGTGTGTGTGTGTGTGTGTGTGTGTGTGTGTGTGTGTGTGTGTGTGTTTGTGTGTGCGTATAAAATCTTTCCATTTCCTCTAATCCTTCCATCCATCGCGGCATCTTTTAATTGCAAACGAACCTTCTCCTTGAAAGAAGCGAAGTGGATGGCGTTGGTAACCATGGTGATGATGATGATGCTGTAAGGGAAGGAGTAGTCTGTATTTGTGTGGAAGAAGATGGAATTTAGAAAGAAGCTTTTAAAATTATAATGTATAAAGATAATATAATGATGATGATGATGATGATGGTGGTTGTGATAATAACGACGACGACGTTGATGATGATAAAATACACAAATCAAGTCTTTAAAACACACGCACAAAAACAAAGAAAATAACTAAATTAGAGCAAACACATTTAAAGGCGAGTAAGACACTGTGAAAGACAAGAAGCTAACAAATGATTCCAGCAAGTAGGGCGTGTGTGATGGCGAGGAGTGGATGCAGGAAGAGGGCTGCATACAAGGAGAAGAAACAAGGCATGTGCAGCAGGCGAGAGAGACTGCAGCGGAAGACGATGGTCAGCAGGAGGTTGAGGAGGTGCATGAGGAAGACAAGTGAGTACCTAATAAAGGTTGAATTCTTGAGATGGCAAAAAATGGTTTTTTGAATAAATAGAATGTTATTATAGATTTAAATTTATGTTATGATGATGATAATATATATATATATATATATATATATATATATATATATATATATATATATATATATATATATATATATATATATATATATATATATATACATATATATAACTCAGTTTAGAGCTTGATTTAAAAGTGAGTGAACAAGAATAAAAAGGATAAAATTGGGCAAAATGCTTTCGTCACTTACAATGGATACACTGCCTCTTGGGTGCAGTGCAGAGTGGTTGTGAAGTCGAGGGTTGGATTGAAGAAGATGCTGTACCAATCAGAAAGAGTCCTGCTGCCACATGACACCAATTGGAGCGACCCCATTGGCTGAAAAAGAAGCAAAGCCAAGAGAAAAGAGATGGTGCTTTCAAGGAAGGCTGAGATATGGAAGAACAAGTTATTGCAACTGTGAGGGGGTTTGAAGTCAGCTTTAAAAGAATGACTGTAAATAGAAAATTAAAATAAATGTGGTTTAAATGTTTATGGTCATTAAAAAATATTTGAACTACTTTAATTAATTAAATTAAAAACCTACTTGTCTTTCTTGATGGAAATATCGATAAAGATGGTGTTGAAGACGAGAGGAATGCACGCCATGCATGTCAAGTACATCCAGTCATAAGTGGAAGGGTTGTCGTGACACTCTTCACACATCCAAGTGGCGTTTACGCGAGAGCCTGCCGGACATGCCTGATGGTGGAATGGCATTGAATGGAAAAATCTTAGAAATCACAGACTTTTAACAACCTTTTTTAATATTTTAATTAAACACGTATGTTTTTATTTTCAAAATTCAATTTTTTAAATTTTATCCAAAGAACAATTTCACTAACTCCACATTCTCCCAGACCACCATTCTCCTGAATAGTCCTTCCACAGTAAAAGCCCGGACATTCCATAATCAAGCCATTTAAATACCTTAATTTTAAAAATATTGAACAGAATTTGCTTATTTAAAATCTAAAAATGGTTTAATATTAAAACAACTAATCGAAAAAGAATAGAAATTAAACTAAAAATGAAATATAACCGAATAAGTAATGAGCGAAAAAACTTAAAATTTTTTTTACTTCAACCTATTTATTCCAATAAAGTAAATGAAGGAAAAACAGAAAAAAAAGAAAAAATTGATGATCAAACACTTGTTCAAAAGTATCTTATTGATTTGTTCATTGATGAGTCGATAATTAATATTGAGTATAAATCCGTTATTAAATAGGCGAATATATAAACTATTTTAACTTTTTTAGATAACTGTGTCTATCTCAGGTTTTAAAATCGGTAAATGCTGATGGCGTTCATCATGAAGAATTCCGGAAATTTACAACCCACTTCAGTTGAAGAAACTGATAGATTGTGTTATAGTGACGTTGTGGTGATGGCAACATTCATTCTGAGTCTCATTCTCTTCATCGCCTTCATCAATACGCCTATCTACTTTCACCTTTGTTACTTCAGTAAGCGTTGTGTTTTTATTCCATTGAAAGTTATATTAAGTAAAAAATCGATTTATTAACGAATACCCCCTTTAGATCAGAAAATATCAGATCCATTGAAAAAGCTGGAAGTTGAGTTTTTAAATAAAGAAGTTTTGTTGGATGGAGAAATCTGTTTGTCGAATCTTGAACAACATAACTGCAGTTGTGCGTGCATGCCGGAATGGAAGAAACGAAAGAGTCAATTAGGTTTGTATTTTATTAGTACCCTTTGGTAGCTCTAAGGCTTGTACTTCATTAGCTTAGACTCTAAGCGTATTGAGACTGAATTAGACTATATTTATTAAAGCTAATGAAGTACAATGTTTTAAAACATTAAAAAACCTAAGGAAAAACAATAATAGAAAAGTGATAATCTATTTTAGTATTTCGAACGATTTATAAGCTATACATTATAAGCAAACTGACAATATTTTAAAACGTAAAGATTTAAAATCAATATTGTCTTCATTATCAAGTTGAAAATTAAATTTTCCTGAAGAAGAGGTATTTTTAAAAAAAAAGCCTTTCTAAATTTATCAAAAAACTGACCGCTCTAAGTAGAAGCGGGATGCCTGTTTTTGTATAGACCAATGGTCTCATCCGTCCTTGTCAAGGGGAGTGCTAACCGGCTCTCCTTTGACATTACACAATGTAAATAAATGGCTAGTCATTTATATACATAATGAATACATTGATTACAACTTGTGGGGTTCAGAAAATCAGTTTTTTTAGAATTATAAAATATTTATTTGCATAACTTTAAATGTTTAAATATTAATATTTAATAATAAGAAATTTTTTTTAAAACTTTAATAAGAAATCAGACTGACTTTTATATACAAATACTTTTCAAATAATTACAACAGGCGATAAAATTTCTAAAATAAAAGAGATAATAAATTGAAATGACTAAAATAACAAAATAATTAATAAAACTTGCAATGAGACTAACAACCGAAAAAATAATGCACAAATAATAATCCTAACTCTAGCGATTGAAAAAACACTTTACAATTTAAAAATTAAACAAAATACGAAGAAATATCTGAAGGTTCTAGACTATCTTCAGACAAACAATCGGATGAGACATCATTTTCTAGTAATATGTCATAACTAAGAGATGACTTAAGCCTTCTATCGGAACAATCGTTAGTCGCTTGTGTCGAATCAACAATATTGAAATATTCTTGTTGATCATTTTCTGTTTTTATCTGTTTTAAAGAATATTTAAATATTAAATTTCTTTGTAATAATGATAATTTAAAATGTTTAAAGGTAAATTGTTTTCAAAGTATACAAATCCACCTGGTTACACTCCCACAAATGGTGAAAGACCTTCCAGCCGTTCAAGCCCCTTGCTCTTCCCCCTTCAAAATGGTTAAACACAGATTTATGTACCTTATTAACTCCAAGTCTTATTTTTCAGTGTCCGAAAATTAAGATACCAGGAAATGAAAAAAATAAAAAGAATAATTTTTTGAAAGTTATTGAAACATAATTACGAAAAAAAAGTAAGTAATTTTTGAAATTTTTATAGCGCTTTTTTCAGTTTTTAAAGCTTATGAAGCATTCACTTACTTGGTCTGAAACATAAATAGTCAATAAAGTCTTCAGCAAAAATGATATTCTTGGTGACATTTGGAACATCTGATATGGAAATGGAGGATACAACTTGGCTGGAAGGGTGTGCAAACTTCCTCTTAGCCCTGCAATAATTTTCAAAATAACCATACTATTTTGTGCTATTCAGATAAAATAAGGTAAAAAAGTATAAGTTAACATACAAAACAGCCTGAGAAGACTTAAGTGATGACCTAGAAGATCTGCTTTTTGCTGAAAAAAACAATAATAATAGAAGAAAAAATTAAATGATTCAACAAATTAATGTTAAAAAGTGAACTTCGTTCAAAGTATTCAATGTAAAAACCTTCAGGCGCCTTTTTGCTTATTTTTCTATGAAGTGGAGACTTCAATGATATGTTGAGAGCTTTCTGCAACTGTCTTTGCTCCTTCCATGAGATTCCTTCAGGCTGCACAAGAACATTAGTTTTTTTTATAAATGTTAATAAAAAATATATATTCCAATTATTTTAAACATTTTAATTTGTTGAGCAATGGTTCTATTCAAGATCAACCTTCAGCAAGCTTTTTTTCTCAGTAACAGTAAAGCAACAGCTTCTTTTGATCATATCATCTATTGAGAAATTTTTAATTATTCATATATAAAACTATATATTCAGAGATAAACTCTATTGAAAAAATTTGTTTACCTGCAAAACTATCAGCAGAGATTTTATTCCTGAAGTGAAACCTAGACTGTTGGAAAAGTCTATTTACAGCCATAAATAATTTTTTAGTTTTTTTCCATGATATATATTATATATTTATATATTATATAAATAGAAAAAAAGTAGTTTCAATACTGGTGGGCTAATAATATTCAAGTGTTCTTTAATGTTCAATTCCTATACAAATAGTAGATTTAAAACAATCGATTTATTAATATTATAAAATATTTACAAAAATGTTATACTGTGTTACTAAATTTTTGTCCAACAAAGTTGCAGTTAACGAGAGCGCTTAGTGCTTGATAAAAATAATCTTGTAAAAGTGAAGTCAAATGAATAATTTATTCAAGTAAATTTTTATCAGCGAGTAATTACAAAATGCTAGATTTTATTGTATTGTTTAACAATTAGTAACGCAAAATTTAATCTAGTCGCTTTATATCCTTTCAATCCCTGAGAAACCTTTCAAATGACGATGATTTGTTTGATTACACAAAATAATTGCAATTTTCTTTCAAACTTGTCAGTTTCTGTTTTAAGAGTTTTTTATTATTTTAAAAACTAGGTTTGCGTTAAATTAGTGCATCAAAACTATGACTACACTCCAGGGGGCGGCGATCTGGTGTAAATCTTGGCGGGGGGAGGGGGGGGGGGGAAGTTTTACCCAGCATGGATGATCCTGTGAGGGTCCTGGGGTCCGGACCACGCTCCCCCCACTTAAAAAAACATTTTTAAACTCATGTTTTGACACGAATATTTAAGTAAACAAATAATAGTTTTGTTTAAGACAGCTATCACTATAACTACACATACTCACAGTGTATTACTATATAGATATTCTGTTTTATGCCATGTTTAACGATTATTCTTGTATCAAAACAAGAGTTTAAATATGTTTTAATGAACAAAGTGGGGGGGGGGTCCACATTGAGGCAGACCCCAGGACCCCGCCACCAGGATCGCCGTCCGTGCTAAATACCTTTAGATTGTGTTTCATTTTGTGAGAAACTTTTTCAATAGATACATACTGCAGATGTGTTCTTTATCTTTGAATCGACAAAAACTGCATCAGCACAGAAAAACTTTTATTTCATGGAAGATTGTTTTTATACTCTTTTTGAAGAAAGTTCGATTTTATAAATATTTAAATGATTTACTTTATTTGAAAGCTACAATCCATTAAAAATAAATCACACATAATATCTTTTTCCAAAACTTGATTTCTTCGATTATGAATGATAGATTAGAAGACAAAATGGAGAACACTCACAGAAGAAAGTGTTACTAATATTTAAACTAACAGGAAACAAAGAATGGAAAAATATATATTTATATAAATTATCTTTTGCTTAGGCGCAAGACTCACAGCACTCCACTTTATTAATGGAACAATACTTTGGATCACACCAGTCGTAGTGGTTTCCGTAGCGACAATCTGTAGATACGAAGAAAACTTTAGGGTTTTTTTCTAAACTAACTCAAGTGAAAAAAAGCCAAAAGTATAAAAATTTTGTGATACATTTTTTTGCCAAACTTTTTAATCGCTCACCTCCTGTGCGGTTTTTTCGCAGACGTTCGCACGTGGCTGGACAGATGTTTGCAGTGTTCGGGTCGTAGCAGTAGCCCGGGAAGATGCCTGGACACCAAGAACCAGTGTCTAATGAAGCGGCTGTCGTGAAAAAAATAATACTAATAAAATAAGTAATAATTTTAAAAAGTGTATATTGGCTTTAGAAATTTATTTATTTTTGAAATTTAGTTGTTAAAAAAACCCAAATAATCTAACTTTATAATTAAATCAATTCAGCTTACGCGTATTGGGAGATTTCTTTATGCTGGCACACGTTTTGCAGCAGTTATCAGCGACCTCGGGTCTTTCGCAAAGGACCGGGCTCGTAACATAACTCTTGCACCAAGTCACTTTATCTCCATACTCACAGTCTGTAGAAGTGAGATGAATTATTAAAAGATGCGTTTAAAATAAAAAGATAAATTTAATAGTATGTATTTATAATCCATTCAGGTGAGCTCGAAAATAATAAAGTTTACGATTTTGACCAAAAAACTAACTTTTTTTGGTAGGTTCGAAGAACTTGGCGCAAGTGGCACAGCAAGTCTTCTTGTAGTTGTAGCACTCGTAGGCCTGTATCGTTGCACAGAACTGAGCCTCGTCTCCGTTGGGACACGAAGGAGGGTCTATAGAGAAGGGTAATTTTCATTAGACTATGAAAAAGATAAAATTTATAATGTATTTAATTTCAATACAAACTTGCATATAGTTCATGCATAATTTTTTGGCTATATACTTGAGTTTGGAGTAAGATAGGGTTTGCAGCTTTGGCAGCACTGAGTGGCCACACTTTCCATTCTGCACTGTTGAGCTCCTTTCACATAAGACTGACACCAACTAGCTTGGTCTCCATACTCGCAACCTAGTTAATTAATTGATAATTATATATTTATAATTGATAAGTTTACAAATAAAGTAATTTTAATTGAAATATAATCAATATCGTATCTATGTATGATGTGCATTAACTCATAAAATTTAAGCTTTATATAAAGAAACACTGTGTTATAAATTTCAACCAACATTTTATTAGAATTTAAACGTAAAAAAATTTAAAGAATTTTCAGCCAACGAACCAGTGTTTGAGGCATCGTACTTTGCTAAGCATGTTTCGCAGCATTGAACATTGCTGACGTAACAATCTCCTCTGAACAAAGTGCCACACCAATTCACTGAGTCGCCTACAGGGCATTTGTTCGGAAACCTTGGAGGTGGGGTTGTTGTCGTGGTGATTGGAGCATTGGCGAAGTTTCTGCAAGTGTAACAGCACTCTTTCGTGAAGGATGGATTAGAACAGTGGTCCTTAGTGCATCCACTCATTTTGTCACCGTAAGTGCAGCCTGCAAATAAAATTGTATAGTTCAAAAGATAGTTTTTGACTTCATTCTTACAATGTTGTTAATAAAATGGAAAAAGAACTACCTTCAATGCCAGTCTTCAGTCTGGAGCAAGTCTCACAGCATGTATCTTCAGATTGGTAACACTGTTTGGCATTCTGAGGGGAAAATGAGCTGCACCATTCTGCCTTGTCTCCGAATCTGGGTTAAAGAAGTGGAAAGAAGGCTAGCTAATAGAGCGCCTTGAGCTTTTAAGTAATTTGTACGATATATTTAACGTTTGAATTGTTTTAATGATTTAATAAGATAGCAACTTATTAATCTCTTTCCACACCTGCAGTTGGCAACAGTGTGCTGCTTTTGTCTTTCGGCACAAGTGGCACAGCAGCTACTGACTCTTGATCTGTCGTAGCACTCCATGTCTTTAAGCGCATTGCAATCCTTGTAATAGTCTCCAAACTCACAACCTTTGAATGTCAGTGAGGTATTCGTAAAAGATATATATTTTTTTTTAATTGTTTTTTTTGGTCATGCATTAAGTGAAAAAAAAATCATTGGAAAAATAAAATAAAAAAGCGGTATTACTTAAATATCTGAACTCACCAAGGAACGAAGCGTTTTTGACCTTTTGACAAGAAGCACAGCACAGATCCCTGTAATGCTGCTGGTAGCAGAGATGAGGGTTGTATCTAATGTGGTTCTCACAAGTAGTTCGTGAATTGACTGCTTCAAATGCTTCCTTGTAGTCACCGTAGATACACTTGTTTTCTGCAAAAAATAATAATTTCCAATTCTTCAAGACATTCGAAAATATATTTTCAACACGTTAGCGTATTTATAATATAATTTTTTATCTCTCATTACAATACAATGAACTGACCAGTAGTAGATGGGGCTCTGGAATCCGATTCACACTTGCTTCTATAACACCACATCTTGTTGCCGCAGGAAGTGCCATCTACTGCTCTAATCTCCACCTTGCTGACACACCTTTGGAATTCAGGGTCAAAGCAAACCAGTTCTCGGCAAATCTTGATGTCTCTTTCACCTCCACCCTTCAAAGATATACGATTTTAGAAATAAAATAGGTTGTACATCTCTTCACATTTTTCTTTATTATAATAAGAAAGGAAATTATTTGAATACTTGTGGAAAAATTAACTTTTGTTATAACTTTTTTTATTCACATTAAACTTCAATTTCGTGCAAAAGAACTCACAGCGCAATAGTAAGATCCTTGACCGTAAAGAAGCTTGCACTGTTCATCGACTGAATACTTTTGGCCTGGAAACTGTTGTAGAAAAAAATCCGTGCTACTTGGATCAGCGTCGAAAGCAGCGTTAAGAAGACAGTTGTTTTCCTCTCTGTGATGTGTGAAGACGAAGTTATTGAAAAATCTTAGTACAATGTTTAGCTGTGAACTATAATTATTTTTTTCCATTTTTCTCATCAATCAAATACACTTCAGTTTCCTTAACCTGTTCAAAGAATCAATGTAGCTTCTGAAGTAGTTTTTAGAGCATGAAGAAAACTTGTACGGGTTCATGAAAGTTTGTTCTGTAAGGGAGCCTGGAGCAGAAGCCATGATGTATTGGTCATTCGATTGACAAGGACTGTCACGAATTCCATCATGTTGGGCTCCAAGGCTGAATTGTTATGGTTCGAACCAAATGAAATATATTTCATAATTATAAGTCAATGGATCTATCAACCATATACTCTATTTCAAAACCACATTAATTTATACATACTATAACCACAAACACTAACTTATGTCCAATTTCATGAGCAGCTGTTTCAATAGTGGCATACTGCAGTTGTACTTTGTTGATCGAAACGCCTCCCATGGTGCAAGAGGCGCCAATGTTTGCAAGTCCAGTGATTCTTCTGTTTTCCGCTGGCAGTAACAGGTGGTAGCTGAAGGTAAGGTTTGATTAAAAATTAATTTTTTATTATTATTTATAAGTTTGGTTTTCAATAATGGAAATTAAGTTAATTGAACCCCCACTTCATCCTCACTTACTCAGTGAAAAGAGCCACACTGTCAAATTTGGGCAGCGGATTTGTTGGAGACTTTGCCTGAGCAATGACCCAATTTTGAAACTCATCTAAGGCTTTGTACGGGTCGATAGAGTTGTGCGATAGCTTGATTCCGTTCATCTCAGTGAAAGGGGCGTCTCCGGGTGTTTGTGCGATGAAGTAGCCCACCAGCTTGACGTAGAACTTCATGTCAGGCTCGTTGATGCTGCTGTACCTGTCGTTTATCTGCAAGAAGCAATAAATAGCTAGAAATGGGCTATAATTGATGCAACAGTTTTAATTGTAACGCTAGAAATACATTGTCTTAACTTAAAAGATAATTTCAAAAGCAAAAACTGGGACATTTTCATGGTTCTTAACTTGATCCAAAAGACGAACCCCATTGACGATGTGAGTGTAGAAGTATCTTATATTCGTGATGGCGTCCAACCTTTTGGCCTGGTCAGTAGTTCCGGAACTGCGTGCTAACCAGCTGAGAGAAAAAACGATAGCTTTTATTATCATTGCTAGTGCTGTCATGACATTCTTATTATTTTAGTTGTGTCGTTTCTGAGAGGGTTGCAAACAATGTCCGTTTATGACGGTGATTGTGTTGATATTGCAAATATAAAAAAATGAGGCAGAGAAAACAGTCACTGACTTGTAGTAGATGGAGTAGTCAAGAACGATGAAAAGCTCCAAGCCATAATTTACTTGTTCTGTTAGCGCTTGAGCCTAACAAGGAAGTGAATGTTAGTTTTTAATATAAATAATATTAATTTCAAAATTATTCAGTGAAATATTTCAAATACTCTATATTTAATATCAAAAAACTTTTTTTATAACCTGATTGTTTATCAGTTTCTCGATGGGGCTCATAACAGACTGGTAGATTTCTCCGCTTTCTAGCCTGCCTGATAAGAGCACGTATTATTTATCACCATTCTTGTGTAAAGATTTTCAGTTACAAAAAAAGAAAAAATTAACCTTTAAGATTCGCGTGTGTATTCTATATTAAATTTATTCACATAAATGAAGTTTACTCCACAACAAACACCAACTAGTCGGAACGTCGTATGGCGTGTTTGAACGTTTTTCTTGACTCAGCAAGTAGGAAGTGCCGTTGAGGACGACTCTGGAGGCAGTCTTCGTGTCCACGGGGTACATGGCTTTTTCCGAAAGAGGACTCAGCCGATATATAATGTTTTCAATCTCAAATGATCCGTCCTGCAAAACGGGGATAGCATTGATTTTTATGTCATAGAATTTGAACATGAGTATATTACTTGAGTATATTAATTTTTCTATGATGTAAATACTAAAATAAAACCCATTTCAAAACTCACGTAGATTATTCTTTTCGTATTGTTACTTGTCCTCGTTGCTACAGACATTGAAGCCTTGTTGTGGACATCGTTGTAAACGTCCCACTCCTAAAAGCAAGGTTCACGAATAGCTAGAAGAATATATTGAAAAAGAAAATAATCATTCATCAGAAATTTATTCTAACAATTTTTTACTTTTTGACATTGAAATATTGAAAATAACTATTCCATCACAGCATTACCTCGTCGCTCGGAGCTTCCCATTCTTGAGGCTTTCCTCTATTGTTCATCATCACTACGATGTTGTCAGTGACTTGAGCCTGCTTGCGCAGTCGAAGGCTTATAGTTTTGTCATCAGTCGGCAGTCTCATAATGATTTCCTTCGGAAGAGAGTTTATGCTTGCATCTTCGGTATGTTCTGAATGGGGCTCCACCCATTCGACACTGCCTGCGATGGTCCGTGTTTGTTGGGTCGTTTAAATGATTTGACTCAACTTTTTAGATATCCTATTTTGAGTATGCTTTAATAAGTAAGTAGTTTCATGTTTCAAAATTTGCAGTTTTTTTAAAGTGAGAACAGTAAGGCGCACCTATGTATAAGACTCAACTCATATTTATTGCAAAAATAAATAAAACTATTGAAAAAGTTGTTTATACGAAAATCTTGAGTGTCTAGTTGCGTGTCTTGGAGATCGCAACTTTCTATTTTTCAAAAGTAAATTTTGGAGGTAAAAAGTGCGTCTTATACATGGTGTTTCAGTGTATTGAAGTATTTGTATTAAGAATTACCTTCTTTAACAGGCAAGTCAGGGTATTCGTTGTTTTCAAGATCTTTTCTTTAATTTTATAATTTTTCGTAATTTAACTAATTTAAAATGTAAAATCTGAATTTCTTGTTGAATTATAATTTTGATAAAGACTCTGAGATATAAAAAAAACATTAAAAACTAACTCTTTTTTCTGGAGTTCACAAGCATCTAGTTGCTCCTCACTGAAATAGGAATGAGGAAGGCACCAAAAGATGGATGGGTGAAAGAGCAGATTAGAAGGGCATGTTTTTTCTAGTTTCATCACTCCGCCTAGGCACACGTAGTAGAGAGTGCAGTCCTTAGGGTCTGGCATTAAAATGTTCTTGCCACTGCATTTTCCTTTTTTGATTAGTGTATTTTAAAATGTAGAATATGTGTCTAAAGATCGTCTTTTGCAATTGAATAAATTATTAGCTGCTTAAAAAGAATAATTTCCTTGAAACAACAATTTAAATTTGAAGTACAGTATTACTATCGGCTGGAAATGAGAAAGTAGTAGAGATGAATAGGAAGACGATGAAGATGACCGATGATGCAATCATTGTATTCCTGTCTGGTCTCCCGATCTAGGAAAAGAAAGAGTAATAGTATTAATTTCTAACTATATTAGAATTAAATTTTCCTTCCAGTGGTTCATACGGTAGAAGCTTTAATTAGAAGTATTGTCATAGGCTTTATGCTTTATATACATACAAGAACACGAATTTCTTGCAAAAATACGCACCTTTCGCTTAATATATTCTATATAATATGAACACAAGTTCAGATGCAGGAGACCGAAAATCTTATATACTTATATGCATATAAATCTGAATCCGGGTTTTTCTTTTCAAAACTAGCTCTTTCATCAACGACAAATGACGCAATGTCATGGTGAATGCCAAAAAGTTCGATATTTGAAAAAACACTTTTTGAACTTCTGATCAAGCCAACAACTAAGTTTTTAATTTTTTTTCCCCTTTACTCTGATGGTAAAAATGTTTTATTTCCAGCGATGGTGAAAGCGTTAGACTCAAATGTCATGAATAATCTTCTGGGTCTTTAAAAAATCTCTGGATCATAAAAAGCGTTCCAGTGGACTGGCAAAGAAGGCAAGCATTCCTCTTTTTGAAGGCAAAAGTTCAAAATCTGTTTTTTTTTTTAAATTTCCATGGAATCATTCTGCTTTCTGTTTCTGAGAGAAAATTGACTACATCTTGGCCCTCAGCTTTATTTCTTAAAAAAACGCTATTACAGAGAATCTTTTTACCGTATAAATAGACGTGAAAGCATTCTTTTACTCTGTCAACAGACATTTCTTTTGTAAGGTTATTTTCCAATTAAGAATCCTAACCAAGTTGACCCGGATCTTCTCGCGAAACGGATTCAATTATATAAGGATAATGATGATAAAAGAACAAAAGCTTTCGGCCTCTTTCATGTGGGTATTTATTGCAAAACGGATCTTAATATTTAAATAGTAGAGTGAACAACTTTCTGTTTATTTCAGGTGCGCTCTTGTTGAAAAATATATCTAATTAATTTGGACATGGCAGACAGGCTGTTTTTCTCTCTAACAGTGAAGAAAATACTTTTTTTCATATTTTTTTTCACAAAAGGTTCTTTTATGGTTTTAGATAGACACAAGCATTCACTTGGCAATAACTACTGTAGGTTGGCAATTTATCTGAAAAACTAGAAAAGGCTAGAAAAATTTGCTTACAAAGATTTTACGTTTTCGCTAGCGTCGAGACGTGACTTGCAAAAAAATCTTAAATACAAAAATTTCTAATCTGCAAGAGTTAGGTAAAAAAAGTAAAGTGAGAACTGATAGTTTTATTAAACTTTCATGAAAGATGAAGAATTGATTTCATTGAGAACAAAATGCTCAAGAATAAAACAACTGTCATAAAAGGCGAACATATATAAAGAGTTTCATGGTCTCATTTGAAATGTAACTTTGATGTGATTAAAATATGCATTCTGTCTATCTAAATAATTTAAATCAACATTGAATGTATTGTTCAGAAGAGGAAAAGTTTATAATAAAATACTATATCTCTACCAGTATGTATGCGTGGAAAAACGTTTGTATCACAGTAAAACAGAAATAGGGAACATTTAAAATTAATATGAACTAATATGAATATACTTATAGAAGGTAAAAGAGCAAACAAATTCAAGTCTTTGAAAAAGTTATATCACAATAACTCATAATCACCAGGAAAAGTTTATGAAAGTTCAATAATATAAGTTATTATAAATAGTTACATAATTAATTTTATATGAAAAACATGAATCATAAAAAATAAATAACACAAAATATCACTTTGATACAAGATCAAAAAAGAAAGCACTCATACTGTTACTAATAACAATAGAAAAAACTCTCTCATAGATCCTGATCAAGCATGCAAAATTATCTTTTGCTTAGGCGCAAGACTCACAGCACTCCACTTTATTAATGGAACAATACTTTGGATCACACCAGTCGTAGAAGTTTCCGTAGCGACATTCTGTTGGTAAAAAATTGAATTTCGTGTATTTTTCCCTTGAATTAATCGAAAGCACACAAAAAATGTGAATGTAAAAAAATGTAAGAAAATTTTTGCCAAAATTCTTAATCGCTCACCTCCTGTGCGGTTTTTTCGCAGACGTTCGCACGTGGCTGGACAGATGTTTGCAGTGTTCGGGTCGTAGCAGTAGCCCGGGAAGATGCCTGGACACCAAGAAGCCGCGTCTAAAGGAGCGGCTGTCGTGAAAAAATCCCAATATGTAAAAAAATTAATGATTTGAAAAAATGTATAATGAAAAAAATAAATACTTGAAAATTTTTTGTTTACAAAATAATGTTATTTTATCATTCAAACAATTCAGCTTACAATCAGTGAAAGTTTTCTTTATGTTGGAGCAAGTTTTGCAACAGTACTCAGCCACCTCGGGTCTTTCGCAAAGAACGGGGTTCGTAACATAACTCTTGCACCATGTCACTTTATCTCCATACTCACAGTCTGTAGAAGTGAATTAAATGAACAAAAATGAGATTTAAAATATATATAAAAATGAATTATTAAATATACATAATAAATCTAAAAGATTTAAAACGTTTAATTCAGGTGAGCTACGAAAATAAAAAAGCTTAAGATTTTGGCAAAAAATAAAACTAACTCTTTTTGGTAGGTTCGAAGAATTTGGCACAAGTGGCACAGCAAGTCTTCTTGTAGTTGTAGCACTCGTAGGCCTGTATCGTTGCACAGAACTGAGCCTCGTCTCCGTTGGGACACGAAGGAGGGTCTATAGAGAAGGGTCATTTTCATTAGAAGAGGAAGAATATACAAGGTATTTAATTTCATTTACAAAAAAATAGAGTTTAAACACAATTGTTTGGCTATATACTTGAGTTTGGAGTAAGATAGGGTTTGCAGGTTTGGCAGCACTGAGTGGCCACACTTTCCATTCTGCACTCTTGAGCACCTCTCACATAAGACTGACACCAACTAGCTTGGTCTCCATACTCACAACCTAGTCAATTAATTGATAATTATTTATTACAAATTAACAATTTAAAATGTATTTATTTTTCCTAGCAATATAATCAATATTTTATCTATGTAAAATGCGCATTAAATTTTAAAATGAGAAATTAAAAATAAAACCGTGCAATATGAATGAAAGTTTCAAGTTCAAAGGTAAAATAATGTTAATTGAATTAACTAATACAAAATTTAAATCAATTTCAACTCACGAACCAGTGTTTGAGGCATCGTACTTCGCTAAGCATGTTTCGCAGCAGTGAACATTGTTAAGATAACAATCTCCTCTGAACAAAGTGCCACACCAATTCACTGAGTCGCCTACAGGGCATTTGTTCGGAAACCTTGGAGGTGGGGTTGTTGTCGTGGTGATTGGAGCATTGGCGAAGTTTCTGCAAGTGTAACAGCACTCTTTCGTGAAGGATGGATTAGAACAGTGGCTATTTGTGCATCCGTTCATTTTGTCGCCGTAGGTGCAACCTGCAAATACAGTTTTATAGTGACTATTTCCTTCAAAAAGATAGTTATTTGTTTCATTGTAGCAATGCCGTTCTTAAAAAAGGAAAAATTGTTAAAATTTTGAAGCGTTTTTTCGAACTACCTTCAATGCCAGTCTTCAGTCTGGAGCAGGTCTCACAGCATATATCTTCAGATTGGTAACACTGTTTGGCATTCTGAGATGAAAATGAGCTGCACCACTCAGCCTTGTCTCCAAATCTGGGCCAAAAACGTTAAAATAAAAAAATGTTTAAATTAAATATTTTAGATTTTTTGGTTTTTTGAAGCTCCTTAGCTTTATAGAAACTAATTAACTCTATTCACACCTGCAGTTAGCAACAGTGTGCTGCTTTTGTCTTTCGGCACAAGTGGCACAGCAGCTACTGACTCTTGATCTGTCGTAGCACTCCATGTCTTTAAGCGCAATGCAATCCTTGTAATAGTCTCCAAACTCACAACCTTTGAACGTCATTGAGGTATTCGTAAAGTTTGTGAAAAAATGATTAATTTCATTTTTCGGTTTTTATTGTTTTCTTTTCCTATAAATTGAGATTTCACTAAATATGTAATCATGGGTCAAAAAAACCAAGAAACGGTATCAAGATGTTATCACAATAAATATCTGAACTCACCAACGAACGAAGGGTTTTTGACTTTTTCACAAGAAGCACAGCACAGATCCCTGTAATGCTGCTGGTAGCAGAGATGAGGGTTGTATCTAACGTGGTTCTCACAAGTAGTTCGTGAATTGACTGCTTCAAATGCTTCCTTGTAGTCACCGTAGATGCACTTGTTTTCTGCAAAAAATAAGTGAATTATTACCAAAATAATTCTGAATGAAAAAAAGTATGTTAAACTAATTGCCGTAAACAAGAATTTAATCAACCAACCAGTTGTAGATAGGGCTCTGGAATCAGACTCACACTTGCTTCTATAACACCACATCTTGTTGCCGCAAGAAGTGCCATCTACTGCTCTAATCTCCACCTTGCTGACACACCTTTGGAATTCAGGGTCAAAGCAAAGGAGTTCTCGGCAAATCTTGATGTCTCTTTCACCACCGCCCTACAAAAAGGTTGTTAAATAAAATATCGTTCAAATTTTCCAATTATTTCTGTGTTAGAATTTAAAAGAGAAAAATGAAAAATAGTTTACAGTTTGGTATATAATAAAATATGATAAAAATTTATGCATTCACAAAAAAGCTCACAGCGCAATAGTAAGATCCTTGACCGTAAAGAAGCTTGCACTGTTGATCGACTGAATACTTTTGGCCTGGAAACTGTTGCAAAAAATAGGCAGTGCTACTTGGATCAGCGTCGTAGGCAGCGTTCAAAAGACAGTTGTTCCCTGTTCTGTGATGTTTGAAGACGAAGTTATTCAAAGGAGCTTAGAGGAATTTTAGAATCATTTCAAAATAATCATATTGGAAAAATAATATTTGTGAAATACGTTTTTCATTAAAATGATATATTTTGTAATTCTATCATCAATCCAAAAATATTCAGTCAACTTCTCTAACCTGGTTAAATCACCAATATATCTTCTGAAGTAGTTGATAGAGCATGTAGAGAACTTGTAGGGGTTCATGAAAGTTTGTTCTGTAAGGGTGCCTGGAGCAGAAGCCATGATGTATTGGTCATTCGATTGACAGGGGTTTTCACTGATTCCATCATGTTGAGCTCCAAGGCTGAAAGGTTATTATTCGAATAAAATGGTTTTATTTCACAATTATAATTTAATGAATTTCATCAACTATATATTCTACCTAAAAATAACTTTCATTTATTCATACTATAACCACAAACACTAACTTATGCCCAATTTCATGAGCAGCTGTTTCAATAGTGGCATACTGCAGTTGTACTTTGTTGATCGAAACACCAAGCATGGTGCATGAAGCGCCAATGTTTGCAAGTCCAGTGATTCTTCTGTTTTCCGCTGGCAGAAACAGATGGTAACTAGAAAAAGGTTTAAACAAAATTTATAATTTTTATTATTATTTTAAAATTTCGTTTTAATCAGGAAAAGTATGTTAGCATCACTTACTCTGTGAAAAGAGCCACGCTGTCAAACTTGGGCAAAGGATTCATTGGGGACTTTGCCTTAGCAATGACCCAATTTTGAAACGCATCCAAGGCATCGTACGGATTAATAGAGTTGTGCGATAGCTTGATTCCGTTCATCTCAGTGAAAGGGGCGTCTCCGGGTGTTTGTGCGATGAAGTAGCCCACCAGCTTGACGTAGAACTTCATGTCAGGCTCATTGATGCTGCTGTACCGGTCGTTAATCTGCAAATAAGCAGCAACTAGCTAGAAATAGCTTCTAAATGAAGAAAGGACTGAAAGTTGTAGTTTTCTTTTGAGCAACTAGCTTCCTATGAGTAACATTTAAGCTCAACAGACATGATTATATTGCTCTATCGTTCATAGAAAAGACGAACCCCATTGACGATGTGAGTGTAGAAGTATCTGATATTCGTGATGGCGTCCAACCTTTTGGCCTGGTCAGTAGTTCCGGAACTGCGTGCTAACCAGCTGAGAGAAAAGACGATAGCTTTTATTATCATTGCTAGTGCTGTCTTGACATTCTTATTATTTTAGTTGTGTCGTTTGTGAGAGGGTTGCAAGCAATGTCCGTTTATGACGGTGATTGTGTTGATTTTGTTGCTGTTGTAAAGTTAAATGAGTAGGAAATTACTGACTTGTAATAGATGGAGTAGTCAAGAACGATGAAAAGCTCCAAGCCATAATTTACTTGTCCAGTCTGAGCTTGAACCTAATGGCGGAGTGAAAGTTATTTTTAATATTAAATGAAAATTAATTTCAATGTTTTTCTTTTAAATATAAAAAATGTATTAAAGAGTTTTTGTTTTAACCTGATTGTTAATCAGTTTTTCGATAGGGCTCATAACAGACTGGTAGACTTGTCCTTTTAATTGTTCTTGCCTGCCTGTTAAGAGCAAATCTCATTTATGGAAATATTTATATATAAAATTATTTTCACTAGCCAAAAATATATTTAAAATCAAGATAACTTTTTTCAAACATTGAGTTTTTTCTATATTACATTTCTTTAGATATATACATTTCTGTTAATCTACAACAAGCACCTACCAGTCGCAATGTCGAATGGCGTGTCCGAACGTTTTTCTTGACTCAGCAAGTAGGAAGTGCCGTTGATGACGACTCTGGAGGCAGTCTTCGTGTCCACGGGGTACATGGCTTTTTTCGAAAGAGAACTCAACCGATATATAACTTTTTTAATTTCGAATGTTCCATCCTGCAAGGCGAAGAAAAGTTTTCGTCCAAAATGTTTAACGTGAATAAGTTATTTGATACTTTTTATTTTATCATGAAATAACTTAAAGAGAGCCTGTTTGCAAACTCACGTAGATTATTCTGTTCGCATTGTCACTTCTTCTCGTTGCTACAGACATTGAAGCCTTGTTGTAGACATCGTTGTAAACGTCCCACTCCTAGAAAAATGAATTGGAAAAGCATGTAAATCTTTATTAAAATTAAGTGAAACAACTTCTTGTTATTAAAATAATTAAGAACTTTTCCATCAAAGCATTACCTCATCGCTCGGAGCTTCCCATTCTTGAGGTTTCCCCTTCTCGTTCATCATCACTTTAATATTGTCGGTCACTTGAGCTTGCTTTCGCAGTTGAAGTCTTGCAGTTTGGCCCATAGTGGGCAGGCTCATTATAATTTCGTTTGGAAGAGAGTTTTTGCTTTCTTCTTCTCCGCTTTCAGACTTTTTCATCACCCACTCGACACTGGCTGTGAATAATAAGAGTTGATGCTTTGCTTCCGTGTTTGTTGGGGCGTTTGTGTGATTTAAATGAACTTTTCAAATACTGTACTACAGTATGAGTATGTCTTAACAATTAGGTATTTATATACCCAATACTAAGGTTTTATTTTTTTCTATTTTGAGTTAAGTACCACATTTTTTATATATAAGAATTACCTTCTTTCACAGGCAAGCCAGGGTATTCACTGTTTTCAAGATCTTTTCTTTAATTTGATATTTATTTTTACTTTAATATTTTCAACTTGTAAAAATGACTATTTATTTAAATTATAATTTTAAGAATACTCTGAAATGACAAAACAATTGAGAACTTACTCTTTTTTCTGCAGTTCGCAAGCATCTAGTTGCTCTTGGCTGAAAAAAGAGTGAGGAAGACACAACAAGATAGATGGGTGAAAGAGCAGATTAGAAGGGCATGTTTTTTCTAGTTTCATCACTCCGCCTAGGCACACGTAGTAGAGAGTGCAGTCCTTAGGGTCTGGCATTAAAATGTTCTTGCCACTGCATTTTCCTTTTTTGGTTAGTGTTTCTTTATTTAGAATAGGTGTCTAAAGATCGCTTATTAACAATAAAAAAATTAAAAGTTAATAAAAAATAATTTGAAGTAAAGTATTACTATCGGTTGGAAATGAGAAAGTCGGAGAGATGAAGAAGAAGACGATGAAGATGACCGATGATGCAGTCATTGTATTCCTATCTGGTCTCCCGATCTAGCAAAAGAAAAAGTAGAAATAGAACTTTCTAATTATATTAAAGTCCATTCAATATGCTTTCACGCCACTGAATCAGCTTTAATTAGAAAAAATGTTTATTTTATGAGATTCGAATAATAGTTTTTTAAATAAAAAAAAGTAGAATATATTTTCTTCATTTGTTGTGTTTCAAATTTAAGTTGCTGTTATAAGTTTAAAAGAATAAGTAAAAACGTATTTTTTGAAACTTATCATATTAAATAAAAGTTTGCAAATCACACATAAATCAAGTCATTTTTTCAAAAATAGTATCTCAAAGTTTCCTTGTTAATATATAATTTCAAGTCGTTTAAATTCGTGACCTGCTAAGTCTCACTGCGTCACGATTATTTATACCTTCATGTTCCTTCAGTTCTCTTCACTTGCACCTTTAATATCTCATGTGTCAGACTTTCAACTACAATCTATTTCGCTATTCTGTCATAAGCGATGACTAACTTGCGATCATTTAAAAGACTCCAAGATTCGTGATTCTTCATTGATAACGTTTCTTACTGATAATTCCCGCTTTATTATATTTATCTCATTGTAACTACCATTTGGCTCAAGTCACGACCTAAATTGATTGTTTCACTTGAAGTAGATTACGCTTTACGAATACGTCGTTTTAATGGGTCGATTTATTCAATTTGAATAAGATAATTCATTAAAAACAAATGCTTTTATACTTAAAAAAAATATTGATTTTAAAATTGAATTAAAGGAGAAATTAAAACTGTCAACTCAGATGAATTAGATTTTTGACATAGAACATTTTTTATTGGCTCATTACATGATTTCATTGATATTGAGAGTTTCATGCATTCTGCAAAGGCTTCGGCTGCCAGTATGGTTTCATTTTTGAAACATTATTTTTATTTTTAAACGGTAAGTTCGGAATAAAGTTCAATTTTAATTGTAGGAACATATGAGACTTTTTACATGACATGTTACATAAGAGTCTATTCATTACCTTACATTCAATACCAAATAAAGAACAATGCTCTCAGCCGAATGGGTTAGAAATGCTTAATCATTCTTAGTCATAATATTATTCAACTCTTTTTATGTATTTATAATATGGTATCTGTTAAAATTATATTTGCATTCAGAACTAACGCCTTTTTATATATTTTTTTAATAATTTTAAAGCTTTGCTTTCTGAGTCGAAAAAATATTATTAATGAAAATAAACGTAATCCCGTTCGTTCATGGTCCCCCACAAGGCCTAGAGAATCTTTTCATATTATTTGTCGGCCTATAATTATGGAATGATTGAAAATCGATAAAAATATTTATCGTCTCTTAAGGTCTTCCTATTCACAAGCGGCGCTAGATCGGTTCTCCCACGCCGTTGATCTGTCGTGAGAATCTTCAAACTATCCAATTAGCTTATAACCCGCACTAAGAGTGTTCTTGGAGTGGTTTACTGAATTAATGTAGAATGGCCAAGAAAGAATCGCGACAGTAATCGGTTGCTGAATGATGGTTAGGTATGTGTCCGATGCGAGATTTGTATAATTGAAAATTTAAGCTCAATGTTAACTTTATTGCTTCACAATTCAAACTAATAAGTAAAATTTCTTGCGTTTTATTTTTATAAAACTCTTATTATTAAAGAGAGAAAGACTTTCTAAATAAAGTGTTGAAGACTCGCACAACAATAGAAGTCCATCAAATTGTATTTTTCTGCTGATTACTAAGGTTCGGAATTTCTTTACTTAAAGTTTTACATCTTGATTAAATAGGCGAAAAAAATTGTTTGATAGGCCAAATTAATAATTCTTGCGCATTAATAAACAGAATAGGAAATAAACCTGGAAGATGGCCTGGTAGAGGTCGAGAAGTCTTGGTCTTGGAAAGTCTACTCAACGGTTCTGAGTTTTATTTCTATTTTTTATTCTATTAATGACTTAAGTTTTGTTTAATGACTGATACAATTATATGTTCTTTTTGGAAAAAAATATATAATTGCTAAATAAAAAATGTCTTAGTTATTTCAACTTCAGTTTAAAGATTTTTCTCAGAGTTTAATCTGTTCAAGGCTTTATATACACACAAACCAAGAAGTTCCGTCTATAATGCGTCACTTTTCGCTTATTATATTCAATATTGAAATAAAACCTACATTTACTAGCACAAAATTGAATATATATAACATAAATATATGTATATAAAATACACTGAGGCATATTAAAAAAGAAACCGGATTATGAACAATGTTATTGAAAGAAAGGAAGCGAGCAATAGAAATGACTCAGAATACGTGCATGAGTGTTTAAGGAACAATTCTACAAACAATGAAGACACCCGTCGTGAAATGTCTATTCAGAACTCTTAGCTTACTCACAACAGGGACTTTTAACCATTTTCTTTGGAATCGGTGGTCACTCTGAATCTTCTGCATTCTGAGGAGATTGAGTAATACACTAGTATGCCAGCAAGAATGAGTAGAAGCAATTGGAAAAGCATGAAAACTAATTAAGTGATTGAAACTTAATGTCTTTATCTTGTGAGCACTTATTGAGAAACGATTCTTATTAATATTTGGACAGGAAATTTGGACTGTTTTTATCGGAAAAAGAAAGGCAAATACTTTTTATTATCATATAATCTTTCATGAAAATTAAATTATATATTTTACATAGGCACCAGCGTTTACTTGGCAATAAAAACCGTAGATCACCACTTTACTTGAAAAAATATCATCCAAACTTTTGTTTCTGAAGTTAAGCCTTGTAATGCTGTATAGGTCTTTTGACAGAAATTAATTTGTATTTTAGCTTTTTTATTACTATATATCAAATAAAAACTCTTAAAAATAATAATAATGGGTTTTTAATATAACTTTGCTTTAATCTACGTTAACTTTAGATTAACGCGTTAATCAATTAACTGCCGTTAAAATTTTTAACGCTGTTAAATGTTTTAACGCATTAAAAAAAATTAAAGAATTAAAAATTTTAATGCCTTTAAACTTATCTAAATGTAACTTTTTTTCTGTTTTGGTTATATTGTCAGCAAGTGAACAGAAACACTACTAATTTACTGTCAACAAACGAAAGGAAAAAATATTGCGTTAAAACACGATTAAGGCACGATTAAAATTTTTAATCGAACGATTAACGGCGATTAAAATTTTTTTATCGTGGAAAAGCTCTAGTTTTTAACAATATTTAATTCTTCCAGATTTTATATTTATTATAAAATGTAGGTTTTACTCATATACATTTAGTAATGATATACTAAATATATATGGTTTTACTCATTTAAATTTGTAAAAATATATAAAACTAGTGAAAAGAATTTCCGTAATTTTCAAAATGTATAGTTAATCTTTATTAAAATATTTTTTTTATCTTGAAAAAAGCATATCAAATTAATGAATCTATTCGAAAAAAGTTATTATCAAAAAACATTTTTTCTTGAAAAGTTTCAGCAAAGTGCTTATTGCAAGACTTCATCGCCACGGCTTCCACAGTTGCTGACCAATTTTTTTATTATTCATTAGCTGGTTTGCTATCTTTCTCTTTCAATGAACAATTCTCGCAGCTCTTTTCCAGGTACGAACTCACAATCATCATACGTGTGGAAGAATGATGAAAAATAATGTTGGAAAGTTAAATTCAATTAATTCATCATAGGCAGTTTCCCGATAATGAAACTTTAAAAGTATTTAAAACGTATCAAACAAGGGCTATTTTTCCAACTGAAGTCGTGACATGACAGCATAGTTTTCTGCTGTGATCTTGATAGCATAGTAGAGGCTTCATAAGTATTCTGACATGAAGCGATTTTTATTCTAAATATCCAGCAGGTTTTAGAGTGGACATTGGAGACAGTTTTGCTGGAGGACGATATCTCCTATAGAACATGAAAAATGAGCTCATAACTAAAAATATATTAATAAAATTATTGGAAAAAATTACAATGTGTAAAATAATATTACTTACTTTTGCCTGAAGTTAGAGTCGTGATCTCTTCATACATTCACCCTTGAACGAAGGCTTTTTTACGTGTAGCTGCGTCTTACAGTTTATAACTACTTGAAGTTATTCTTAACCAGAGTCGTGGTGATAATTAGTTTTGAATTTTCTTCATAATACATTTTTCAATCTCAGTGAGCAGTTAATTATTTTCATTAAGTTTAACAAATTAATCTTTTCTTGAGAAGAATGTTTTTTTTCAATATAGACTCAAACTAGCACAAAACGATAATATTTCTATAATGAATAAAACATTCAAATATAAAATGTTTACAGTGAACTGTTAGAAAAAAGCTTAAATCTTGTTTCAAAGTAAAAGTCATGTTCAATGTTGATTATGTTATTTTATACAATACAAAGAGTTTTTTTAAATAATATGATGGGTATGCAAAGCTATATAAAAACGTGAAAACTACTCAAATAATATGATGGATATGCAAAGCTATATAAAAACGTGAAAACTAATCAATTTAATCCAACCTAAAAAAGTTATCCAAAGTATCGTATAAGACGGATCATCATTATAGAAAGAATAAAATTAGAAAAACTGTATATGAAAACTAATCGATTGTTTTTGAATAGAATATTATGAAAAATAAATCACGCAAAACCTCATTGTCCAAAAAATGATTACTTCAAACAGGAAGTGTTATAAGACCAGAAACAAAAGCACGCAACTGAAAAGAAGGGTTACTACTTGGTGACCTAATAAGAAAATAAAATAAAAAGATAAAACGATCTCTGAAATGCTGATTTAACTGCGGCTAGAAGCGCAAGACTCACAGCACTGTAGCTTATTGCTTGAACAAAACTTTGGAGCACACCATTCGACGAGGTTTCCGTAGCGGCATGCTGTTAGTGCATACAAATTTTATTTTATTTTATTTATTAAAACTAAAAAAAGATAAATGAGACGAGAATAATTTTCCAAATATAGTAAATTCAGAATTACAATCTAACTCAATTATTCACCTCCTGTGCGGTTGTTTCGCAGACGTTCGCACGTGACAGGACAAATGTTTGCATTGTTGGAGTCGTAGCATAAACCCGGGAAAATGTCTGGACACCAAGGAGCCGCGTCTAAAGGAGCAGCTGTCGTGGAAAGCACAGTGCTTGTGAACAAAGGGAAAAAACCTCAGAATATTAGCATTAGGAAAATTTCAAATATAAAAGTTAACTCTTTAAATAACATTAATTTATTTAAAAATAACGTAATTAAAAGACTGATAAAATAAAATAATCCAGCCTACTGTTATTGAATATTTCCTTTATGTTGGAGCAGATTTTGCAACAGTTCTTAGCCACCTCGGGTCTTTCGCAAAGAACGGGGTTTGTGACATAAGTCTTGCACCAGTCGATTTTGTCTCCATACTCGCAGTCTGTAGAAGTGAAAAAAAATGGAAAAAACTAATTTGAATTTTGAATAATAATGGTGACTATATGTCTTGAATGGATTTAACAAATTTAAAAACCACGAAAACTAACTATAAACAAAATGATAACTGTGAAGTAAAAGTGGAAAAAAATTGAACTGACTCTTTTTATCAGGCTCAAAATATTTGGCACAAGTGGCACAGCAAGTCTTCTTGTTGTCGTAGCACCTGTGAGACGGTATCGTTGCACAGAAAAGAGCCTCGTCTCCGAAAGGACACGAAGGTGGGTCTATTATAGAGAAAGATCATGGGTAAGACGGTGTTCGTACTTTCAAATTAAAAATGATTAAAACTATTTTAATGGTCATTTTGGAAAAGTTAAAGCTGAATAATTTGGCTATATACTTGAGTTTGGAGTAAGATAGGGTTTGCAGCTTTGGCAGCACTGAGTGGCCACACTTTCCATTCTGCACTCTTGAGCACCTTTCACATAAGACTGACACCAACTAGCTTGGTTTCCATACTCGCAACCTTGTTATTAGTCAAATAAAAAAACTCTAATTGAATTGATCAATTAAAAAAGTCTACTCTTATAGTTTGTTAATAATATATTAAGTTTTATTTATTTATATAATGTATTAAAATATAAAATCAAAACATGAAAATAAAAACTGCGCAATTTAGAGATTTTACGACAATTAAAAGTTAAACTTGCTTTAGAACTAAATTTTTCATGTTATTTCAATCAGCGTACAAAACCAACAACCACAAACCAGGACTCTTCGCGTCAAACTTCGTCAAACAAGTTTCGCAGCATTCCACATTGCTGAGGTAACAATCTCCTCTGAACATAGTGCCACACCAATTCACTGAGTCGCCTACAGGGCATTTGTTCGGAAACCTTGGAGGTGGGGTTGTTGTCGTGGTGATTGGAGCATTGACGAAGTTTCGGCAAGTGTAACAGCACTCTTTCGTGAAGGATGGATTAGAACAGTAGTCCTTAGTGCATCCGTTCATTTTATCACCATAGAGACAGCCTGCAAAAAACATTTAACAATAAAGATGTTAGAAAGTATAACCCAAAAAATGATTAGTGATTCTATTTTTCAAGTTTAAAAAAACTCTGAAAACGTTTATAAAATTGAATCTCTAATTACCTTCAATGCCAGTTTTTAGTTTAGAGCAGGTCTCGCAGCATATATTTTGGGTTTCTATTTGGTAACACTTTTTGGCGTCATGTATGGTAAAATTGCTGCACCAATCGGCTTTGTCTCCAAACCTGGAGAGAGTAAGTGAGAAAAAGACAGTTGTAAAAGGCTCAAAACCTTTAAATTATTTTTAATTTTTGAATCTTTTAAAAAGTTTTAACTTGATTGCAACATATACAAACCTGCAGTTGGCAACAATGTGATGCTTTTGTTTTTCGGCACAAGTGGCGCAGCATGAATTGTTTCTTATACTCTGGTAGCATTCAAAGTCTTTATAGGCGCTGCAATCCTTCTCTCTGTCTCCAAACTCACAACCTTTGAAGGTTTGTAAATAATTCATAAAGTCTTTCTAAAAGTTTAAAGCAATAAGATACAATAAAATACATCGACAAATTGTTAACGTGATATAAACTCGAACGAGCTTCAATGTGCTTGATAGGTTAATTGTTTTTGCTTTAGATTTTTAAGGATTTCTAGTTTATGAAGATCATATTTTTAAAATATTGTTGCATATAATGAAGTTTAAGGCAGTTATATAAGATGAGCATACAAACTGACCCACGAATAAAGAGTTTTTAGCTTTTTCACAAGAAGCACAGCACAGTTCTCTGTGATGTTCCTGGTAGCAGATTCTGGGGTATTTCTTAATGTGGTTTTCACAAGTATTTTTTGAATTTTCTGCCTCAAAAGATTCTTTCTTGTCTCCGTAGATGCAATTGTTTTCTATAAAAAAATTGTGTCAAATAATTTTAAACCTAAAAGAAGGTTAGATTTTGTATGATTTACCAATTTTATAATAAGGACCAAACATTAAAAAAATTAATAGATTTCAATTAAACACAATAAACTGACCGGGTTTCGAAGGAGCTCTTGAATCGAACACGCACTTGCTTCTGTAGCACCACTTTTTGTTACCACACGGAGTTCCATCTACTGCTCTAATCTCCACTTGAGGGTGGCACTTTTGCTGTTCAAAGATGAAGCACATCAGCTCTTTGCATATATTGTTGTCTCTTTCACCACCACCCTGTGAACAAGTACGATTTTAAAATGAAATTTATTTAATTTTTTCAAGGAAAACAGAAAAATAAAAACGAGTTATTCAAGCAATCATAAATTTAACTATTTTATAGAAAATCTGCCTTCAATTTAAGTTGTTACTTCATAAAAAAAACTCACTGCACAATAAAAAGAATCTGGACCGTACAAAAGCTTGCACTGTTCATCGACTGAATACTTTTGGCCTGGAAACTGTTGCAAAAAATAGGCAGTGCTACTTGGATCAGCGTCGTAGGCAGCGTTCAAAAGACAGTTGTTCCCTGCTCTGTGATGTTTTAAGACGAAGTTATTGAAAAGAGCTCAGTGGCTGTAAGCAAAGACAATAAAAATATTTTCAAAAGAATATGGCTTAAATATAATTAATAAAATAGTTTTTTAAATATTAAAACTATATATTCTCATTTTCCTCTTCAATCAAACACACTGAAAATTTCCTAACTTGTTCAAATTAGCAATGTAGTTCCTAAAGTAGTTTTTAGAGCATGTAGAGAACTTGTACGGGTTCATGAAAGTTTGTTCTGTAAGGGGGCCTGGAAAAGAAGCCATGATGTATTGGTCACTCCAATGACAGGATCTGTCCTCGTCTCCATCATGTTGGGCTCCAAGGCTGAATTTTAATTATTAAAATAAAATCATTTTTTATAAAGTTAACCGATCAATTGCAAAAAATACGAAATGACTTCTACATCATAACTTTTATTTGAACATCATATTCATTCATAGACACTTTTACTAAAATAACTTACTTATGTCCAATTTCATGAGCAGCTGTTTCAATAGTGGCATACTGCAGTTGTACTTTGTTGATCGAAACGCCTCCCATGGTGCAAGAGGCGCCAATGTTTGCAAGTCCAGTGATTGTTTTGTTTTCTTTTATCACGAACAGAGAGTAGCTGGAAAGAAGGGTTTGAATAAAATGTCAAAATACTTTTTTAATTTCAAATAATAGGTTCAAAACAATTTCAGTTGACTAAACCCCTTCTTCTAAAGAAAACTTACTCTGTAAAAAGAGCCAAACTATCAAATCTGGGCAGAAGAATAGTTGGAAATTTGGATTGAGCCTCAACCCATTTTGGCAACTGATTGATAGTCTCGTTCACGTCTATAGAGTATTTAAGCATTTTGTTATTCTCAGTGAAAGGGGCGTCTACGGGTGTTTGTGCGATGAAGTAGCCCACCAGCTTGACGTAGAACTTCATGTCAGGCTCGTTGATGCTGCTGTACCTGTCGTTTATCTGCAGAGAAGCAATAACTAGCTAGAAATACGCTCTAAATGATGCAGTAGTTAAAAAATAATTATTGAATCGCAACATATTTTATGACATTTTATCTTTAGTTTATAACAAAAAGACGAGCCCCGTTGACGATGTGAGTGAAGAAGTATCTAATATTGGTGATTGCGTCGTTCTTCTTGGCCTCGTCAGAGGTCTCAGAACTAAGTGCGTAAAACCTAAAATGAGTTGATGGATGTGATCGGTTCTATTACAATTGCTGATAGTGTTTTTGTACCATAAAGGTTTATGACAGAGAGTACAGCCACTGACTTGTGGTAGATGGAGTAGTCAATAACTATGAAAAGCTCCAAGCCATAGTTTACTTGTCCTGTCTGTGCTTGAGCCTAACAAGGAAGTGAAAGTTAATTTTAAATATAAATATGAAATTAATTTCAGTTTTTTCAGTTACAGATCTTTAAGTTTTTGAATTTTCATTAAAAAAACTTTAATCTCAACCTGATTGTTGATCAGTCTTTCGATAGGGCTCAAAAGAGACTTGTATTCATGCCTGCTTAGTTTATCTCGCCTGCCTGTTAAGAGAAAGTCCCATCTATAGTCTTTTTTTGCATCAAGTAAGTAACAAAATCAGTTTGAAGATCGAGTAAACTGAATCTTCACGTATAAAATCTCATTAGCCACTAAATATATAAGCCAACATTGTTTAATTTACAAAAAAAAATTTTTCTAAAACTATGGATATGTATTCTGGTTTTGATTTTTTCACATAAATGAAGTTTACTCCACAACAAGCACCAACCAGTCGCAACGTCGTATGGCGTGTTTGAACGTTTTTCTTGACTCAGCAAGTAGGAAGTGCCGTTGATGACGACTCTGGAGGCAGTCTTTGTGTCCACGGGGTACATGGCTTTTTTCAAAAGAGGACTTAGACGATATGCAACTTTTTCAATCTCGAATGTTCCGTCCTGCGAGGCGAAGAAAATTTGTTACCACATAACTATCATAAATAGACTTTTGTGACTAAAATTTAATTATTAATAACTATTATCAGCACTTTAATCTACTAGCACTCACGTAGATTGTTTTGAACTCATTAGCAATTTTCCGGGTCGCAACTGACATAGAGGCCTTTTTGTGGACATCACTGTATATGTCCCACTCCTGGGAGAATAGGGGACTTTTATTTAGATCAATGAAGTGAAAAGCATTGTCACTTTTCACTCAAGGCTCATATGAAAAAGGAAAAATAATTCTTACTCTCCCCCAAAGCCTAACCTCTTCGCTCGGAGCTTCCCACTCTTGAATCTTTCCTCTCTCGCTTGTAATCACCCTGATGTTGTCGGTGACATGAGCTTGCTTGCGCAGTCGAAGTCTCGCAGTTTGGTCGTTAGTGGGCAGATTCATTATAATTTCGCTTGGAAGAGAGTTTTTGCTTTCTTCTTCTCCTTGCCTTGTATGCGTTTTCACCCATTCAACACTGGCTGTAGATGGTTGAAGTTTATTATTTTTTAGAGTATTTTGAGTGAATTTATTACTAATTTTAATAAATAGGAAAGAAAACTAATAATAATCTGATTTATTAATAAATGTAATTCTAATGTTTTAATGTTTATATAATGGTTTCATGTAAGAAATTTTGATTTTAAAAATTATTTCGATAAAAATAAGTACAGCAGGGTGCGTCATTATGATTTACCTTCTTTTATTGGCAAGTCTGCATATTCAGAGTTGTCGAAATCCATTCTTCAATTTTAATTTTATAAAAATCAATTTGTATACACAAATTAAAAATAAATTAAAAATTAAGTATAAAAATAAATTATATTTAAATTTCAAAAATCGATACTAATAAAAACACTTGAACGAACTTTCTTTTGTTTTCTTCACAAGCATCTAGTTGTTCTTTGCGGAAAAAGAAATGAGGAAGGCACAAAAAGAGAGAAGGGTGGAAAAGAAAGTTGGAAGGGCAGGTTTTTACTGTTTTCATGACTCCTCCGAGGAACACGTAGAAAAGACTGCAGTCATTCGGGTGGGCCACTAAGAGCTTCTTGTCATTGTAGTTTCCTTTTTTGGTTGATGATAATTTATGAAATTTATTTGTTTAAGTTAAACTTTAATGGTTTGTTTTTTAAGATTTCCATTAGTTCTTTGTGATTTTACAATTAATTCAAAATAAAATGTGATCTTCACTGTTGCTCGGGAATGAAAATGTCGTAGTGATGAAGACGAAGAGGATGAGCAATGAAGCAGGCATGGTAACCTTCATTGGTCTCACCGTTTGATCTATCGAAAGTTTAATATTAAAAATTAAAATATTTAAAAATTAATTTTCAAAGCCATTTTTTCAACGCTGAACCTGTGAAGTTCATCAGTCGCATTAAAATTGTACAATTTTCAATAATACTCACTTCCAACGAATCTGAATCATGAATCGTTATCTTTACTGCATCACGGATATTTATGCTGTACCTTCTGGGCTACCAACGGATTTGTTTTTTCCCATGGCTCAGACCCAATAACTGCATCGATGTTCACTCAAAGCGATGACTAGCTTGCGATTACTCAGAAGGCTCGGTGAAATTTAGATGCGTTGTTTCGGGTGTCTTTGTTTAATAATTCTCCTCAATTTTTGTATATTCATATTAATTAAAATTAGGCTCAAATCACGATCTACACTAAGGGCTTCTCTTTAAGAAAGAAAATTTTTAAGCTTATTATTGTGATTTTAAAAATTATATAAGGAAAATTAGAAGTCAATTTTTTTTGTATAAAAACTTAAAATATTAATTATTTCAAACTTGAAATTGTCAACTATTTGCACGTTAAGCATTAAAGACATTCAGATCATGAGTGCATTTTGCCAAACTTCAAAGTCGAATAAATAAAAATGAATAACTTTTCAAATACCATTAATATTTCTAAAATCAAATTCTCTATTTTAAAAAGTTACTTTAACATTTAAATCAATAAATTAGTTGATAAACTTACAAGATACCGTAAAAGACAAAATTCATCAGTTTGAATGAACGGAACAATATTCCAAACTGATTTCTTTGGGACATAGAGATGATTTCTTCATGACAATTGAACTTATTTGTTATGCTCAGTAGTATAAGAAATAAAATCAATAAAACTTTATTACAATAAAGCTGATTCTGAAAAATAAGGGAGGAATTAATTATAATTATAGCTTGGGTACGTTAATGGGAAAAGAAATGAATAGTAGATGTACTAATGAACATGCTTAACAATTTTTTTAACATTAAAAAAAAGATAAAAAATAAAGAAAATATATCCTTCCTTTAATTGAAAAACTATAGGGTTTAAGATTCAATAATTGATTCGTAACTTTCCTCTTTACAATTAAAATTGGTTATATAGCGGTAAAACAGGAAAAAAACTAAAATAAACCTCGTAATTACTGCAATATACTTTTTTAAATTATCGTTTTACATTTGAATACTCTAATGTTTTAAATTTAATAGTCCAAGCTGTGTGAGAAACCAATCTTAACTAATTTTATAATGCAATGAAGAGAAAAAAGGCCTAACTGGAAGGAAGGGTTGGGAAGAGATTGTCAAGTCTTGGTCATGGAAAATCTACTTAACGATATAAATTATATTTGTATTTTTAGTTGATAAGAAAAGTTAGTTTGGATTGAAAACGACTAAAATAAATTTAAATGTAGAGAAGAATTTTTAAATTATTATAAATTACTTTCATAGATTTCTACTCGTGTGTGTTTTGTTTCTAGCTTTATATATGCAGAAAGGTAATAGATTACTGCCACGATGTGTCACCTTTCGCCTATTATCAAAAGAAGGAGCGGCGATCTGCTGAAAATCTTGGGGTGGTCCTACTCGGCATAGACGGCGATTCTGGGGGCGTCCTGGGGTTAAAACCATTGAGGTGGACCCCTTCACGACCAAAAAGTGGGGGGTTCGGATCTCAAATGAAAACTGACTAAGGAGTAGAAGTTGGGTTTAGAATCTTTCCTTTAACTATTGTCAATCCCTTAACATCAAAACAAATCACTTATTATTTGTTTGTAACTCAATTATACCAACCTAACTTGAAGGAAAAATAATTGAAAATAAATTTTGTGTTTATTCTAGTTTAAGAAATATTACATAAATAAAACTTATTAGATGATTTAATACTATTTCAATTCAATTTCAGAATGCAAAACTTTCAAAGTCAAATAGAATATTTTCCGCTAGTTTAAACTCATTTTAAGAATTTTTAATTACTCAGAATAATTTGCTGTTAATCATTTATAGTTTTAAGAAATGCATAATTTGTCCGTCTTCAATCAATATTGAATTCATTACTAGAATATTTCCAGTTAATTTGAAATCCTTTTCAAAATTGCTAAGTGCTCGTAACAAACGTTATTAATTATCTATCTTTTCAAAGAAACGCATAAACTATTCGGATTCAAATCAATACTGAATTCAATGATAGAATAAAAGCTAGAAAATATTATTTAAAATCACTAAATGGTTTTCCAAGACCAAGACTTCTCGATCTCTTCACATCTACTTATTCCAGGTTTGACTTTTTCTCAATAATCTCAATAGCATAAATAACATTTTCTTATTCTGGATTATAGAAATTTGAAAGATTACTTTGAAAAAAATAGATAGCGTTTAAGTAATTGCACTAGAGATAGATAAAAAATAATCGTGATGACATCAGTCACCATTTATATTTGTTAAAATAATGATTAAATAGATAGAAAACTTTGGATTGAATAGTTTGCTTGGTGTTTCCTTGATAAGCTAAATCGAATAAAATAAAAAAGCAATTAATTTGTTAATAGAAAAAATTAATTTGAACTAAAGTTACTAGATCCAGTGGTGGAGCTAAAAACTATTTTCATGACTGCTTCATTGCTCATCCTCCTCTTCTTCTTCTTCATCGCTAAGACTTTCTCAATCCCAAACGAAAGTAAAGTTCCTTTATCAATTTTTTATAAAGATAAAATAATAAAAACTGCATAACAAATAATAGTTTATAAGAGTATTACAAAATGGCTGCTAAACACCTTTTTCAATTGATCACCACCAACCGAAATAGTAAAATGCCGTGAAAAGAACGCTCTAATGGCCGACCCAAAAGACTGTACGCACTACTACGTGTGTCTTGGTGGAGTGGTCAAACTAGAAAAGAACTGCACTTCCAACTTTCTTTTCCACCCTTCTCTCTTCTTGTGCCTTCCTCATTCCTTTTTCAGCAAGGAACTACTAGATACCTGCAAAGAAAACGAAATAAAGTTCGTTTGTTCAGTATTTTTTAAACTCAATTTAAATATATTTTGTACAATTATTTCAATAGAGTCAACTACATATTTAATGCATATTTAATTATAGGAATCATCAGAACGAATCTAATTACTCTGACTTGCCAATAAAAGATGGTAAAAATTCAAAACTAACTTTCATTGAAATAAGATATAAAAATAGAAATGTTGACAATAAATTACCAAATAAATAATCAAATAATCTTTACTTAAAAAGAGGTTCACAATATACACCGAAAACAAACATCAAAATTCGCTCATTTACAGTCCTAGTTGAGTGGGTGATGACCAAATCAGAAGAGGAAGAAATAGAAGTTAAAAAAATTCTTCCAAGCGAAATTATCATGAAGCTGCCCACAAGCAACCAAACTGCAAGCCTTCGACTGCGCAAGCAAGCTCATGTCACCGACAACATCCGGGTGATGATGAGCGAGAGAGGAAAGATTCAAGAGTGGGAAGCTCCGAGTGACGAGGTTAGGCTTTGAGGGAGAATGATGGCTTCTTCATTTTTTTTGTATAATGAGTAACTTTTTAGTAATTTTTTTAAATAATATTTTTAGTTTGAGAAGAATTGTACAAATAGTAAAAACTTTGAGCGTTTTGAAATTATAAAAAAAACATGAATTTTTCTCTCAGGAGTCAAACGTTTACAGTGATATCTACAACAAAGCCTCAATGACGGTAGTGACGAGAAGAAACTCTAATGGGTACAAGATTATCTACGTAAGTTTGATAAAGATTTATTTTTATGATTGGACTAAATACATATCGAGTAAACGTAATTTTGAAGTAATTCAGTCACAATATTTTTTGTTTGATCATGACGTAAAAACTTTATGATTTAGTTTCACTACACAGAATGGAACATTTGAGATGGAAGAATTTGTTTATCGGCTAAGTCCTTTTTTGAAAAAAGCCACGTACCCCGTGGACACGAAGACTGCCTCTAAAGTCGTCATCAACGGCACTTCCTACTTGCTGAGTCAAGAAAAACGTTCAAACACGTCATACGACGCTCCGACTGGTTGTAGAGTAAACTTCATTTATGTGAATAAATTTAAATTAGAATACATAACCACGGATCTATAAAATCGATATATTTAGCAAAAAAACTATATTTGTTAGTAGCTCCATCAACACGCAACACTATCTCCTAACAGGCCGGGAAGCGAAAGTAAGGGAAGCATCCTACCCATCAGTTTTGAGCCCTAGACAAAAATTGTTCAACAAAGAGGTTTGAATTAGATAATTTCATTAAGATATTATTTTTGTGGAAAAATGACTTATTTAGTTAAAGTTTATAGCAAGTTAAACTTATAAACTCATAATATTTCTTTAGGCTCAAAAGCAAACAGAAAATGTGAGATATGGCTTGGAGCTTTTCATCATTCTTGACTACTCGATCTACTACAAGTCAGTGACTGTACTCTCTATCATAAACTATTATGATATTTCAATATTGTTACAAACAATGTCAAAAACACATTTTATTGGCCGCTTTGTTTATTACTCAATAAAAAATGACTTTGATCACTTCACTCTAGCTGGTACGCACACAGTTCTGAGACCTCTGACGAGGCCAAGAAGAACGACGCCATCACCAATATTAGATACTTCTTCACTCACATTGTCAACGGGGTTTAACCTTTGTTACCAATGAAAATGACGAATAATTTGTAACTGTTTTAAGAATCTATTTTAATGTTTGAAATAATGACTTTATAAATTTCGAAAAGATATAATAGTGAAAATACAATTTCAGAGTTTCTCATTTTTGAAATACTGAAAAAGTAAGGGTTTATTTGAATTGGTTGCTTCTTGCAGATAAACGACCGGTACAGCAGCATCAACGAGCCTGACATGAAGTTCTACGTCAAGCTGGTGGGCTACTTCATCGCACAAACACCCGGAGACGCCCCTTTCACTGAGATGAACGGAATCAAACTCACACCTAACTCTATCGAGCCATATACTGCCTTAGATGAAATCGAAAAATGGGTTCAGGCTAGAGCAACTTCTTTGCCGAAATTTGACACCGTTGCTCTTTTCACAGAGTAAATCTTTTACGATTTTTTATAATTAAAATTTTAGTTATTTTAAAGCAAAAAAGCAAGGCAGATCTTTATTCAAACCCTCACCTACAGCTACCATCTGTCTCGGCCTGCGACGAACAGTAGAATCACAGGCCTTGCGAATATAGGAGCCGCATGCACCACGAAAGGTGTCTCGATCATCAAACTACAACTACAGTACGGTACCATTGAAACAGCCGCTCACGAGATTGGCCACAAGTTTGTGATTGTTTTGGTAGTATTGATTTTAATGTACGTTGTGTTGTCTTGCCATATAACACTGTGAATAACGCGCACTAATTTATTACAAGCAGTCAGGTTTTACAAAACAATACAAAGTTTCTTTAATCGTTAATTAATTCTAAAATTGGAACGGTAACTTACATAGTAAATTTTGAAGTAAAAAGATAATGCTAATTTAGCAATTACCAAACCACAAAACCCTAGTCTCGGGGCGCATCACGACAGCGACAACAACCCATGCACCAGTAACGACCAGTACATCATGGCTCCTTCTCCTGGTCCTCTCACTGATGAAACGTTCATGAATCCGTATAAATTTTCCACCTGCTCCATTGACTACTTCAGACGCTATATCGATAAACTGAACAAGTTAGTTGAAAAGCACTTTGTTGGTTTATTGATTAAATTTCACAAAATTATTCTTTTGCGGATAAATGAGCCCCTGAACATGCAACATTGCTAAAATAATAGAAAAAACCTAAAATTCTACATTCGCAAACATTTATTTTTTGAAATTTCTCTTTATCATCACAGAGAAGGAAACAACTGTCTCGTGAACACTGCCTACGACGCTGATCCCAATAAAACAGAGTCTTTTTTGAAGCAGTTTCCGGGTCAAAAGTATTCGATTGAAGAACAGTGCAAGCTTTTGTACGGTACAAACTCTCACTATTGCGCTGTGAGTTTTCTTGCTCGAAACTAAAACTTGACTTGTAAAAGAAATCTTTCAATTTAATATGAGTTTTTGAGAAAACATTTTATTTCATTTCCATGAAGTTCTTATTTCTATAATAACTAAAAGCAAGAAAGAGGATTTTTTAATGAGAATAATTGTATCATTTGAAGGGCGGTGGTGAGAGAGACCATAAGATATGCAGAGAATTGGTTTGCTACGACCATGAGAGTCAAAGATGTATCAACAAGGTGGAGATTAGAGCATTAGATGGAACGTCATGTGGTAACAGAAAGTGGTGCTACAGAAGCAAGTGCGTGTCCGATTCAAGAGCTCCTGCGGAACCCGGTTAGTCAATTTTATGTAGATAAAATATAAGTATGTTTCTATATGTTTCTGCATAGCTAACCTGTATTTTTAAAACAGATATCAATTGCATTTATGGAGACTTCAAAGAGCCTTTTGAGATCGCCAACTCACACAGCACTTGTGAGAACCACATAAAGAATAATCCAGATCGGTGCTACCAAGAACACTACAAAAACCTCTGCTGTGCTTCTTGCCAAAAAGTCAAAAATGTTTCATTCGTTGGTTAGCTCAACTTCTCGTGTGGTTTTAATCCAAGGGAAAAAATTTATGCTTTTTAATACTTAATTTTTTTATATTAATGCAAGGTTGGAACAAAAAACGAGCCTGGGAGAGTCACTTTAAGACAATTTATTGTATAGCCATCTCTGAAAAAAATTCATTTCAACTTAGATTTGAATTTGATATTTATAATATATAAGCTTGATTAAAACAAATCAAATTTTTAGAGCTATTACAAATGACCACCGAAGGTTGTGAATACGGAGACCATCACAGGTCATGCAATAATATAAAAGATGTGGAATGCTATGAAAAATCAACAGTCACGTCTTGCTGTGACACTTGTTCCAAGAAGCAGAGAAAGCACAGTGTCGCCAACTGCAGGTTTGACTAGGAGTTTATATATCTTTATCAAACTGATGCAAATTTAGTTGTCTTCAAAAACTTCAATTTTTCCTTTTTTCAGTTTTGGAGACAGGGCGGAATGGTGCAGCCAATTTTCTACACATAACGCAAAACAGTGCTACCAATCTGAGGATATATGCTGTGAGACCTGCTCCAAAATGAAATCTGGCATTAAAGGTATTTTGGTATAAAAATGTTTTAAAATTGCTTCCATCAGCCTCATCACTTTTAAGCAATAAATTGCTTGAATGATGTTGTTTTCAGCCTCAATATTTTCCCTATTTCTTCTTCAAATCTTTTTTGCAGGCTGCATGTACGGTGACAGGGTAAGTGGCTGCCTTAAGGAGCACTGTTCCAATCCATCCTTCAAAGAAGATTGCTGTGACACATGCAAAAACTTTGTCAATTTTTCTACCACTGGAATCCCTTCTTCTGTTCCTATTCAAAATCTCGACCCCACTAGAATCTCAAAGAAAAATCATTCTTCTTGTCCCAACGGAGACGAGGCTCATTTCTGTGCAACGATACAGGCATTCGAGTGCTACAACTACAAGAAGACTTGCTGTGCTACCTGTGCCAAGTTCTTCGAACCTAACAAAAGGAGTTAGTTACACTTCTTTGATCAATGTGTAGTTTTTTCCACTTTAGTCTTTTTTGGAAGATTCTATATTATTTTTAAGTTATTATTTTATAAATGAACAATTTATATATCGTTTTTTTATTCTTATATTTCTAGATTTTAAAAATGTTTTTCTCTACAGACTGCGAGTTTGGAGACAAGGTGCCATGGTGCACGAGTTATGTCATAAATCCTGTTCTGTGCGATAGACCGGAGGTGGCTGAGAACTGCTGCAAAACCTGTGCCAGTGACAAAAAAACAATAGATATTTGTTAGTTAACTATTTGTTGTTTCGTTACAGTTTGAAACTGATAAAGTTTTCATTTTGACTTCATAAAACAAACATTATGTCTTCCATGACAGCTGTTCTTTTAGACACTTCTTCGTGGTGCCCAGAAATCTTCTCGGGATACTGCTACGATCCCACTACCGCAAAAATCTGTTCTTTCACTTGCGAACGTCTGCGAAAAAACCGCACTGGAAGTGAGCTAAAAATTTAGTTTATAAATCATTCAAATCTAAATGTAACAAAATCCGTGATGCTTAAAACGCTTTTTGTGTCTTTAAATTTTTTTTTCCATTTTCTATTGGCTTAAAAAGTAAATCAAAGTAACTTTCAAAAAATAATAACATAAACAGAATGCCGCTACGGAAACTACTTCGACTGGTGTGCCCCAAAGTATTGTTCCATAAACAAGGTGGAGTGCTGTGAGTCTTGCGTTAATGGCTGAATATAATTCTACGAGTTGGATCAATATCTTGGTTAATGATTTTGGTGTTATTCTTAATTTTCTTAACTATTATTAAGATAATCTATTGAATGAAAGCGTTTTTGTTTTTTGACTTTGTGTAATCCCCCATGTAATCACGATCAGACAATGTTTTAGAGCAAAAATAGTTGATCTGATTAATGTGTATGATCATATATTTTATGAAAATTTCTGTAATGATCAATAGAACACGTTGAATAACAATTAGCTGAGTGCATAACGATTCAGCTTGACTAACGGTCGGTTTTATGTTCGAGTGCAACCGATGCCTTAGCAGTGAACGCTTCTGATGCGTACAGGGCGCTTTATTGAAACGACAAATTATTTATTTGAGAAAGTATAGTTACATTACAATTTTAAAGACTGGTATTTTTTCGTTTCCACAAACTTTTTAACCTAATTGAAATGGTTTTTTCCATTCCTATTATACAAATTTGTGTTTTTGATAATTTATATAGTCGACTTATCATCAACTTATCTTATCTAAATGTATCAATGTTGGAAAGATGGTATTTATTCAAACTTAAAATATAATGACATTTCAAACGACGAAATCTATTTTATAGTCAAACATTTAAAAAAATGAAGTTTTTTGTTTTGTTTTTGCATTTTTTTATTTAAAATGAAACTCATACTGCATTTATGATGGTTACTTAATAAAATAAAAGAATTTATTTTTGAAAAAATCTTCGATTAATTTAATTTAACAATTTTTAAGTGTTCTCCACGATTCAAGCAATTGATTTTACATATTTTTGTACAACTTAGAAAATTACCACTTGGATCCCACGTCTTTAACAATAACTTCTCTGAAACTCAAAAACCAATATTCATCCCACGTCTTTAACATCCACTTTTTTGTAACTCAAAAACCAATATGTAATCAATAAGAAATAAGATCTTATAGGCTCAAGTGGACTATTCTTGACTCATTTGTTCGAGGTCTTGGCTCGACACGATGAATCTTATTTTTCTTTTTCTGTCCGTGAGCTTTTTCTCAATAAACGGTTGGAAACAAGTTTCTTAAACTTTGACTTCAAAGTATATTTTTGGCTAATTAATGCTTTAATTAACAAATATTTTTGATTGTTGCCTCATTTTCAAGTTATTCATTGGCTTATAACACATTTTTGAAGCAGCTTTGCAGGTTAAAGTTCATAAATACTACCTCTCCATTGACTTCGAGGTAATTTTCAACAGTAGCCATTCCGTCACTTTGCTTCTACGCCGTAACCAGAACAGTCAATATGAAGATACGGACGTTTATGGGAAAAAATTAAAGAAAGCTACTTCAAAGGATGCATATGTGAGTAAATTATACAGTTTTATAAAATATTTTTACTTTTTTGTCTTCAGAAGTTATAAACTTAAAGATTTTTTTCTCTATTCTTCAGGAGATGGCGTCCTTCAGTGAAACTGCCCACAACGGCCGCTTCACTGTTGAAACTTCGACTGACATGACGAAACCCGAAACGCTATATGTTAGAAATCTTTCTAAATTTCAATTCTCTTTTTTGCGATGAAAACCTCAGATAAAACTTTCCCTCATGTCTAGTACGGCTCCTTTGTGTACAACGGAGCCATTTACGACTTGGAGCCCTTGAAAGCTTTGGACGCACAGCCAGCAAAGACGCACAAGAAGGCTTATGACTTTGAAATTGAAAGTCAAAAGTACAAGTTGTATGAAGAAGTCCAAGTGGAAATCAGCAGCAAAGGTGATTGTTTAAATTCTTTTATTATTCAATTTTACCAATAATCGCTTTTTACTATCGGGCCAAATACGAGGTAGGGTATTATTCGACTGTATAAGATAATTTATCGAATAACTAGAAGAGTTGAATTTGGAAATAATCAAAACTTTGACTTTGCGCGTGAATTTTACTTTGAAGTATTTTGTATAGACGTTGAACATTTATGATTTCCAAGTATCAGTAGAAATTTCAGACACAGAAATGAGATTTTAGAAAAATAAATCTAGTTTCAAATACAGTAGCTGCTATAGTTGGTTAAACGACTATTACATTTAATAGTAATTGGTCGGATCAAAACTATTTGGCCAAATACAAACTGTTAAAAAGTTACTTATTGTTTCCCAAGAAAAAAGAAATTAAAGAATAGTTTTTCACACAATATTGAAGATCTAATTTCTCATTTAATTGAACAGATGAAGCGAAGACAAATTTCGGAGATATGGCAGACTCTTTTATGACTCTATTAAACTTCAGAATGCAGGAAAAAATTGGACAGACTGAAGGAAGGGTCATTGTTGAGTTTGTAATAGTTCTTGACGCTTCTGTCTATAAAAAGTGGGTCACTGAAGTTGATTTTCAAATTAGTGAAACTCATTAAAATATGTTTTTCTAAGTTTTATATTTGTTTAATACTGCTTTCAAATTTAATAACTCTTGCACAGATGGTTTACTATGACCAAAGATCGTCAAAAGGCCTTTCACAACATCAAGTACTACTACACAAACATCGCAAACGGGGTTTTCGCAGTGCTTTTTATTCAATAAATATAAATATTTAGTTTTTTAAAAATGTCAATAATATAACAATATTCTCTAAATGATAAAAAATGTTTCTTCAGGTTAGAGCAAACTATGACTTGATTAACGACCCAGAGTACAATGTCACCATGCACTTTGCTGGCATCTACATTGCTGAAGTAAAATTCTTTAAGTTTAAATAAGAAATCATCAAATATTAACTAACTGCAATTATAAATTACTGCCTCAAAGACTGAAAGAGATGACCCTTACAGTCTGGATAGTACCGTCAGGCTTGCCGATTATCTGGATCCCAATAGAGCCCTTGATCTAGTTAGTATGTTAAGGTATCGATAATTTAAATTGAATAATATTTAATTTTCAATATTCCATAGTTCAAAACATTTTTTCCAATTTTTGTCGAGTCGATTTCTTAGATTGTATATTTTTACTTCTTCAAGTGGGTTGAGTTCATGGCGAAGAAAAAGTTGGACCCAACCTTTCCGACATTTGACGTGGCAGCTGTTTTCACTGAGTTTGTCTGCGTTCATATAAATCATAATTCATGAAAAAGTGTTTAAAAAAGTTTTTATAGAATACTTGGAAACACTTGAATATATAGATTATCATGCCAAGTACTGGAAGCTAATAAAAACAAAATACTCGAAAACAGCTACCAACCGGGTCTTAACGGACTTGCTTATACGAGAGGAGTGTGCAAGAAAATTGGTGTTTCCATCAACAAAGACAACGGACCCTATCAAGCCATCAACACAGCCACTCACGAGATCGGTCACAAGTAAGTCTGTATAAACAAAGTACTTGACAATTTTATGTATGATTGGAATATTTTCTATCAATTTTATTAAAATTAATGAATTTTCTTATTCACTTTTTTCTAATCTTAAATAATAATTTATTTGTCTTTCAAACAGTTTATTTTATTAATTTTAATATAAATAACTTTATCAAACAATTCCCCTTGATACTGCACCAGCTTGGGAGCAGGACATGATGGAGTTAATAACAACTGCCAGTAAAGAACCCTTTCAGATCTGATATGCATACATAAAAACTTTTAAAATATGATTGAAACTCCCTATTTTTTAATGTGACATATATTTAAAAAGTTAACCAATCAGGTATGAAGACCAGTATATAATGGCGGCAGCCAGAGTTAAAGCGGCTAAAGAAACCTTTATGAACCAATTCATATTTTCTCCTTGCTCGATGGTTCAATTAAAAAAGCACTTAGCATCAAAACTTGAGTTTGTAATCTTTTTCTATTTTTATTTATAAAAAGATTATTAAAATCAGTCCATCTTCTTATTACTAAATTTTTGAACATATAATTCTTATTATCATCAATAACATAATTTTTCACTCAATAAACCCTCAAACCCTATCTCCTCAGAACTGGTTGTCTATACAACGTACCAGCAAGCATGCCCGCCTTCAGTGACCACGACTTTTTAAGTCAACACCCCGGTCAGAAGTTCAGTCTTGACCAGCAATGCTCCATTGCCCTAGGTTCTCAATACTCTGCCTGTGGTGTAAGTTACAGCTGTTTTTGTGAAAGATGTCTGAGATGAAGTAGAAATTCAATATGAAAATATAATTGAAGAAGTAGTTAAATCACCGATTTGGGAATTAGTGTCAAATATTTGACGTTGTTTATAAATATAAAAAATGAAAGTAAATGTGTGATAAATTTTTAGGTATCAGTTATGTAATTATTTTCATTTTGTTTAAGTCTTAAACTTTAAGAAACTCTGAAAACATAAAAAGTTATATTTGAAATTTATAGAGTTTTACTAATCATGAAGTTTCAATTAAGCAAATAACTTTTTTTAAATTTTTTAAATACTTTTTTATTACGTAAAATTTATTTTTTATTTCATCTAGCTGCTAGAAATTCTAGTAGAATCATTCTAGCTGCCAGATTCTTTTACCATAACCGGGTTTCTCTGGGTTTAAGGATTTTCATAATGAAGCACCGTCTGAATAATACTTTAGTTTTTATGTATTTTAATAAATTAAGAACTTTGATATTATTTTAAATTATAAATTTGTTTTCTTTCTACTCTAGAAGCATTTTTTCTAAATTTTAAATATTAAAAGTAATTCACTTAGGAATACATTGATCATGTCTTGAATAGGACAAATCTGGTTTTTGTTATTATAACATCTGTGTCTTCAGAAATTCGAGTATTTAAATTTATCCTCTTTCATCTTTTTAGGGAGAAGTTTCCAGCGAAAAGTTCTGCTTAGAACTACTTTGTTACCATAGCACATACAAAAATTGCGTAACGATGAACTTAGTTCCAGCTGAAGGCACTTCATGTGGAAACAAGAAGTGGTGCATGAAAGGGAAATGTGTATCAGATCCCAAGGCTCCTGTCTTTTCAGGTGTTGTGGCTTGATTATGTCTATATTGGCAAACGAACAGTCATTTTGAATGATTTTATTTTCAGTACTTCATTTATATGTTTTTTACTAAACCAATTCACATTCTTGCCGTATCATCCATCAAAGATTCTTGCTTGACTGGGGACAGCAAAGTTACTATAGAGACATCAGAAAAGAAAAAAGTTTGTTCTGAGTTTATTGCAGAAAAACCTGGTTACTGCTACGAAGAATACTACAGAAAACTCTGTTGCAAATCATGCCTTGACCTCAGCAAGAAAAAAGAGCCAAGTAAGATACGTTTTATTAAAAAAAGTGAACATTTAAAAAACTAAAGTTGAAAATGGGAAAATGATTTTAATATATTTGTTAAGTTAATTTCTTTCATATTGTTATTACTTAACTATAGATTGTCCATATGGTGACAAACACGAAGACTGCTCGTTAAGTCAGTGTAAGTATTTGGCAAAAGAATGCTGCGAGACTTGCTCAGGTAAAAAGAAAGATAGCAAACCAACAGTTGAAGAGACTGCCAAGCCAAGAGGTATTGAAGCTCCTAAATACACTCTTGCACTCGGAACATTATATTTTACAGCTTTCCTTACTTTGGCTTCATCTTACTTTCTTCTATTTATATTTTATATTTATAATAAATCAAACTTTTTTAGAACCTGAAAATAAGTGTAGGGACATAAAAGACTGCAGTAACTACGTGGCCTACCAGTGTTACGAGAAGGTAGTTTCGCAAGAATGCTGTGAAACTTGCGAAGGCTTCAAAAACTCAAAAGACAGTGGTGGTAAGAAACATTTTTCTTTTTTAAACATGATGAAAATCTTTAAGTTTGGATTTGAGTAATTCCTATTTGTAGTTGAATAGTAATCATAATCCATTCTATCATTTTAACAATGTATACACCTCAATGAAATGTTGGTAGCATGCATGTATGGAGACAAGGGTTCTTGGTGCAAAGAAAGGGTAAAGAATTTTCCAGACCACTGCATCCAAAGTTCTGATGTTAAAACCAGATGTTGTGAATCGTGCAAAGGAATCACAAATAAACCTAAGGGTGAATAATGGCGTACATGCTGCTAATAAACTAAAGTTATTTGTCTCTAATTAGGATCGTTTTCATATTAGAACAACATATGTAATTTTCATTATTTTCTAGGTTGTCAAGACATCGACGACTGCAGTGACATTGAAGCAAAAGACTGTTATGACGCAGAAGTCGAAAAAAACTGCTGTGCCACTTGTTCAAGCTACAAAAAAAATGATAGTGAAGGTGATTTTTATTGTTTTCAATGGATCAATACACTAATATTGCTATAAAATTGATAATAATAGATCTTACTACACATTTTGCAGTTTGCAAATACGGAAACCGTTATAAATACTGTAAAAAAAGTCATTGTAAAAATGAAGATTTCGTCAGCAATTGTTGCCAAACATGTGGATAAAAACTGGATATGAAATCTATTTTCTTATTTGGTTCGAACTTTGAATAGTTGTTCTATTCTAGAAAATTGTTTGAATAAAATTATTAAACTACTTCAATGTATTGATTCCATTTTACAAGACTATTTAACAAATTATTTATTTAGAAAGATTTTTATAAATCTTGAAATTTACGTTTTAAATATGAATTGAAGAAAAGAATATAAAATCTTTGAAGATATGAAGATGGTTTCGTTAGGTCATTAGAAATTTTCATCTGGCTGAAGAACAGCGTTGAAACTTCTCTTCTTTGTGTCTATAATGAGTTTCCAAAACTCTAGGAAAAAGTGTCATTTATATAAATTCGCAGCTTTGCTCTTCTAAAATTGTCTCTACTTTAATGTTTAATATGACACCATCGAGTATAGTTTTGATGAAATAATACTTCAAAAATCAATTTGATTGTTTCTTCATTATTCAAGTTAATAATTCACGTAAAAAAAAATTTCATTAAGCATATTCAGTTCTTGAGAGCAGTATGCAAAAACTCTGACGTCCAATAAATTTAAATGAATGAATTTTTAAATGCTATTATTAATATTTATTTTAGAATTTATTATAATATTAAACCCAAGTGATTAGTTGATACGCTTACAAGATAAATATATTAAATAAAATTTATAAAACATAACTATCTTAGAGCCGATTTATTTCTCATCCCCCTCCTCTCCGTCTTTATCACTACGACATTCTCATTCCCAAGCATCAGTTTTTTGAAAAAAATTCAAATAGTTTTTCCCAATTTGTGAAGCAAAAGCAAACACCGAGAAATTAACATCCATGCAATCGCAGCTGAATAATTATTTTATTAAATCTTGCATTAACCATCAGACTACATAGGGTTTTTGACATTCTGGTGACACCAGTTTCATAGGCTTATTATAAGCGTATAATATGAAGCGATTTTTTTGACATGATTTTAACAACTGGAATACCACTGGCTGCAGGTTATTAACCACTCGGCCACCCGTTTACTTAGTTCAGATTTTCAATCCCTTTGAAATAAGTTTTTATATTTATATTCTATTTATACTGAAATATAGAAGTACAAGCAGACTGTCATTTAAATATTTCTATGATATATCTACAATTTATGAAGGAGTTAAAAACGAAATAAGTGACTCGAGTAAAATTCCAACGATACACTCAAATGGCTGAGATTGTTTCGAATTTTGTCAACTGTTCATTGAGTAGCAGCTGACGAACAAGGAAGAAATAAAATCATTTTGTTAAGTCAAGACTTAATAGGAATGAACCAATCGAAAAGTTTGGATGCGTCTGCATTGCACTTGCAACAGAGTCAAGAACTGTGAAAACTTTGTGGCAACAGAGTGCATCAGAATTTTGACTTTCTTTTTTGGCCTTCAGTCACATAAAATCTTTAAAAATCTGTTTATATCTTATGTAAATTATTTTAATCTAAACAAATTAAAACTTTTAAATAATTATCTCTGTATTAAGGTAATGTTATGCATGAATGTAATGCATTGAGTAATTTAATTTTAATTTGACTTAAGAATGAAAAAATTAAATTAAATTAAATGTTTTTAGTTTATTTCAATAACTCGTAATCATTTGTTAGTGAATATATATAATTTTAAGAAATGCATAATTTATTCGTCTTCAATCAATTGAATAGAATATTTCCAGTTAATATAGAAACTCTTCTCAAAATTCTCAAGTGCTTTGTAACAAATGTTATTAAATATTCATCTTTTCAGAGAAACGCCTAATTTATTATAATTTGAATCAATACTGAATTCAATGATAGAATAAAAGCGAGTAAATATTCTTTTAAATCACTGAATATTTTTCCAATACCAAGACTTCTCGATCTCTTCACATCCAGGGTTGTGCTTTTTTTTGCAATAATCTCAATAGCATAACTAAAATTTTAAAATTCTGAAAAAGAGATAGCGTTCAAGTAATTGGCATGAAGATAGATAAAAAATAATCGCGATGGCACCATCACCACTTATATTCGTTGAAATAATTATCAAATAAACAAAAAGCTATGTGATACGACTTTTGATTAAATGACTTGCTTTGTGTGTTCTTGAAAATCGATGAAAAATAGCAATCAACATTGATATTTAATTTAGCTAATAAAAAGTGTTGAAACTTAAGTTACCAAAGCAATTGGTGAGACTGGGGACGAATATCATGCCTGCTTCATTGCTCATCCTCTTCGTCTTCATCACCACGACATACTCATTCCCAAGCAACAGTAAATTTTAAAAAATCAAATAATAAAACTACTTTAAATTAAATAAAAAGTTTCATTTAATTACTGCTAAGCACTCTTTTCAATTACGAACATCAACCAAAAAAAGTAAAATGCCGTGAAAAGAACGCTCTAATGGCCGACCCAAAAGACTGTACGCACT